>MNCI01014292.1:288238-319762 GCA_015680685.1 Gnetum montanum
AGGCCTTATTATTTTTATTTCCAAGCCCTCAACTATACTTTGGAAAATCTAATGGGATGCACGTGCCAGTATCATAACTTGGTCAAAATGAGAAGGTGTATGAGTGTCATTTCAAGAAACTTGTGCACATTTTAATTCATGGTTATGCTTGATTGGAGATGGAACCCAAATCAAGGCATCCAAGGGGAGAAGGACCATCCCAACCAATGGACAAGAGACCAAGAACAGGAAGAGGACGAGGTGTGCAATATCTATAGCATGCGGAGGGCTCACATGCAACTAGTCCCCTCTACGAAGGACCTGTTGTGAAATCTATTCATCAGATTCTTGAAGAGGAGATCCCCAGCGAACAATCGCAAGGGGATGAGACTTTGGTGGTAGCGCCGCGACTTGAGGTCAGCCTGACCCATGCATGTCTTGATGCTATTAGGTCGAGGGAGGTGCCACTAATGATCCTGCAAGAGTTTAACTTCGGACCATTTCTAGAGAATGCACCAGAAGAAGTGAAGACCTAATTGCAAAGCTCTCCTATGTGCTCAATCATCACATCCAGTGGTGAATGGTACCTAGGAGAGACATACCTCTTCTGGATGAATCAACAACCAGGGTCCAAGGTAAGAATAAAAGACATATATGTCTCTTACTTTACGGAAGCAATTTCACAAGCTCTGGGATTGCCAGAGACCAGAGCTGATGTGGCGGAGATTCCTAAACAAGTAGATCCCGAGGTAAAAGTGGAATGGATCAAGCGATGCTATGGAGTAGAATGTAAGGAGTTTAGAACTTTAACCACCACAAAGAGGGTATACTCAAAAATTATGTCTTACCACTTGAATCCAACTATAAGACCTAGCAAGATCACTACCTTCTCTGCTCGTGCATGTATTTCTATAAGTAGGAAATTTCCAATTAGCCTTACAAAATTGCTATTTCTGGAGATTCAGAAAATATTTGCTAAAAGTGAATGTGGAAGGTAGGATCTATCCTTTCCCTGCTTAATTAGGAAATTGTGAAAATGGGTAGGAATAGCATGATATGCCAATGACACACTTCGGCATGCCCCAATTGCCTCATGATGGGAGATGATGAAGGATAGGACTCCAGCCACCACATGACTTGAGGAAGAGTAGCAACCACCTTCACTACCTATACAAACAATGAGGTTGGGCTCACAGATAATCGCAGAACAGATACATGAAATTTAATAATCACTCTTGAGCCAATAAGAGCAATCGATAGGAAATGGTGGAGGGGAAGACACTTCAATCTATTGCCTTGTGATGAGCCATCTAGAGTAAGTGGCTCGATCGATGAGTCTACTAGAGGGAGCAGGGTTGATGTTTTCTATTGCCTAGACACAAGTACCTACAAGAACTGACCCTAGTGTTTGAGAAGTAACAGCCTCCACCTAATAAATATTTTCTAAAATTTTAGGAAATGCCACTACTTTTTTGGTATGCTTGGAGGATGGAGAGGGGGAGATTGTCCTGGTGATGCAACACTAGGAATAAAAAATTATGGCTGAGGTGGTTGCTAACATGATTGCTACAACCCTTAATGCATTGGTGATGCCTATACCATATGTACATGTACTTGAAAATGTACAGATGTCCACAAGAACTTCACGTAGTAGGATCAACATAGTCCAACATGAAGAATTGTTGGATCGATTGGTGGGAAATGGGCAACTACTTCTAGATGTCTTTGATCTTCTGGATAACATTACTACAACCCAGTTGGAGTTACTCTTAGCAAGGGGAAAGTTTCTCATCTTAGAGGGGCAACATGAAGTAGCTCAAGCGAATTGTCAACGCTTGGCAATGGAAGTTGCCCAATTAAGAGCCCAACTTGCTGATCTAGCTCTTCTCAACTATGAACTCACTAGAGATGAAGCTTTTCAACAACTTCAAGCCAAAATGCAAATGGTTGAGGATGAGTGAGAGTCCACGATCTTTGAAAAGTTCTTGATAGACACTCATGCATATCATCTAAACAAGTACTTGGTGAAAGTTTTCTAGGAGAATGTTAGGTTGATTGCGGAAGTTCATCACTTGTGCAATGTTGTTGTTGAAAATCAACACATGAAAGAATTCATCCACCAACAGTAGGAGGAGCTAGCTAGGGTAAACACAGATGAGAGGAGATTGGCTATTGAAAATTGTAATCTATCTATGGAGGAAGTTCAGGCCTTGCAACAGAAATTAGCTATCGAAATTGCTTCTTATAAAAATGAAGCCCTTAAGTTTGAAAAAGTTAAAAATCACTACAGGGACCAAGTGGGATTATAGAAGGAAGTAAATGAAAAGGAGATTTAGGTCACAAAGGCTAAACTATACCAAGCTCTCCAGCAGCTCTGAGAAGGAGGTGAGATGTGGCAACCCATCTTCGATGGATTGAACACCTACAACCAGGCTAAGATCCACCTCAAGGAGCTCAAATTTAAGAGATGATAGAATACATGGAGTTGGAAAACCTTTGTTATGCAAACCTGGCTATGCTAATAGTTGGAAGGCCATGGTATGACCTAGAAAAGTAAGTGGCCACCTCGTATTCTTTATATGAGGGCAAGTTCCAAGCACATAAAGTGACGAAACAGAAGTTGGAAATAGCAAATGCAGAACTTGAGGTTCTTTGCACTCATTTTGAAGGATAATGTGTGGTCACTGAGAACTTGGCCCGATGGATGAATGACTACCAGCAGTTGTGGACATCAATCTGAGTGTTTGATATCAAATGAAAATAGGTCATTGCCTAGTTTGTCAACTTAAAAGAACTCTTTCTTGCACTTCCATGCCCTTGGGATGTTCTAGTTCTAGCACACGTTGGTGAAGCTGCTTGGACGGTGAATGATCCCAAAAGTAAAGAAGAGAAAATGAGGGCTCTATTGGAGGCTTTTTGGTTGCCTCTAGAAGTTGCAATTGCTACAGGACAACCATCTTCTATGCCATAGCAGCCACATGCACTAGAGGCTAGTGAAGATTCGTCAAAACCACCACCACTAGGGATGATGTGATCTTCTTTAGCAATTTTTACATCTTTCGGCACAGTAGAGAATCCAAAATCATTAGGGTGTTTAATTTTGTCTTTGAACACCACCATTTTGTAATTCATTCTTCTCTATACACTCAGGAATTTGATGCATCAGTAAAGTCAGTGTCTTTGTAGATGTGTTTCATCATGTGTGTTGTAATAACTTCATACCTTTCAAATTGTAATGAAACTCGAGGATGCATTTTCACTAAGTCGTGGGGGTATGATGAAGTGCTCAGTAATCAATGCATCAATTGGGTCGCGTATACGAAGCCCTATATACATGGTCATGTTGATGTGGCCCCATCAACGCATTTGTCCATGCGTTTACGTGGCCTCGTTTATGTAGAGTCTATTCTAGCTATAAATAAGTGTGCTTCTACTACACTTAGACATATTTTTGAGTAGTTGTAGCTAGACTCTTATAGTTTTTTCCTGCAAGAGTTAGAATATTTTCCAAGTGCCCACAGTAGGTGTTAGAAAGATGTCCGGCTCTTTATTCGAGCACTAATGTACCTGAGCCCATTGGCATGACTGGTAATAAAGATGAACTTTTTAAGCATTCCTTGTAGCATTTGGATTTAATCATTTAAATAGTTTAATATTTCCATGATTTTATAATTCCTTAAGTTTTATTGTTATCAATTTATCGTTAGTGCCCTTTTTATATTCAGTAAAAACCATAAGTACAACCATCTCGAACTTAAATCCAACACTTGGCAACCCAGTGGTGCTTAATGTCTAGTAACCTAGCAATGGTTAGGGGATGCTCAGGATGTATACAAAAGATGGGATTGGTTGCTTATGCTAGGGAGAGTTAGGAGATAGAATAGAATAGAATAATTAGAGATGATGCAACATTCCATTTCTTGAATTTCAAGAATTAGATTTTAGAAAATAAGAGAAAAGAAATAAAAATCATTTGCCTCAATCTCACTTAACCATCTCATCAAAACACCACAAGTGAGGTTGTGAAGATAACAACCGTTCTAACATAAGGTTTTGCTGGTTAGAGTTTGGTGTATGCAAGTGCTTACAGTCTGCAGAATTTAATCGAGTCGCATGTGAATGCCCATGATTCACATGGTTGGGCATAGGGGTACCTCGCCACCCATCAACTTGGTTCAAACATGTTAGGAAAATGAAACATTGATCCTAGAAAACCACCACTTACAAAATGTTGATCCATAAAAACAACAAATTCAAGAATTTATCCATCAATAATGGGAGAAACTAGCTAGAAAAAACACAAAATTGAGGAGATTGGTAGTAGAAAATTGTAATCTGTCTATGGAGGAAGTCCATGCCTTACTCTAGAAATCTACTATTAAAATTAATACCTTGAAGAATGAGGCTTTCAAATTTGAGAAAGTTAAGAATCACTACATTGACCAAGTTGGCCTGTAGAAGTAGGTGAATGAGAAGCATATCCTAATGGCTAAGGCAAAAGTAAACGAGGCCCTCTAGCAACTCCAACAAGGAAGAGAAGTATGATAGCCTATCATTGATGAGATAGATGCCTATAACAAGGTTAAGATCCACATGAAGGAGTTACAGATCAAAGAAATGACAAAATATATGAAATTGGCCAATCTTTGGTACAGAAATTTGGTAATCCTAACTATTGGATGGCTATGGGTGAAACTCAAAAAATAGGTGGCCAACTTGTACTTTTTATATGAGGCCGAGTTCAAGCACCATAACCACACCAAGTAAAAGCTTGAGATGATAAACATTAAACTCAAAGTTCTCAAAGCATGATTCACTGATCAATGATCAATTGTCGAGAACCTAGCCAGAAGAATGAAGGACTATTAGGAGCTGTAGAACATAGTCAAGGTGTTCAATATTAAATGCAAATAACTCATTTCCTAGTTTTTCAATGCTAAGGAGCTGTTCCCAGTAATTCCTTATTCTTGGGATGTGCCCATTTTAGCCCACATTAGCAAAGTTGTGTGGAACATGCACAATGGTAGGAGTAAGGAGAAAAAATAAAAACATTACTCGATGCTTTTCATCTGCCACCAAAAGTTGTAGCAGTAGTTGGATAACAACAACAGCCTCAACCACTATATGTGCCTGAAGTTGGAGAAGGTTCATGAAAGCCTCAAGATCCTCCACCCCCTAGGATCATGTGATCTTTTCAATTTTCTTCATGCCATTAGAGAATGTGTTGTCTAATTTTTTTTTTGGTGTTCAATTTTGGGTGAACACCACAATTTGTAATTTTGTTGATCCATACACTTGGACTCTTAGTTTTTTCATGTAGTTTTATTGAGTTAGGTGCTAGTCAATAATCCCATACCTTTCCAATTTTGTAAAGAACTTGAGCACAATTTTTAATTTAGTTGTGGGGGTATGATGAGTCATGGATTGGCGGTGTTGATGAATCCTTGTCGATTGGGCGTTATCGATTAGGCCTCTTCGACACATCATTTGATACATTCATGCCAACCCACCATGTTTAGACATCATTTTTTCATAGTTGTAGCAAAGCTCTTTTTGTTCTTGCATTCGAAAGTTAGAATATTTTCTCGAGTGCCCATAGTAGGAGTCATTTTGTGTATGAATCTTTATTCGAACATTGTTGTACTTGAGCATGACAATGTGTGTAGCAATAAAGATGAGCTTCTTGATAAACCTTGAAACATTTTTGAATAGCTTAAATATTTTATTCATGCATTCAATACTTTTAATCATTTATTCAATGTTCCTTAGTGATTAAGCTAATTAAGTAATTAAGCAAGATAAGATAAATAGTGATTAAGTAAACACATAAGTACGATCGCTTCGAGCATATATATGATGTTTGGCAATCCTAGTAGTACTTAATGCTTGGTAACCTAGCAATGTTATATGTGTTCAAGATGTCTACATCAAGTGGGATCAAATACTTGTATTAAGACTAGTGACACAATAGTTAGTCAATTAGATTAAAGTAGGCATTAAATTACTTTATTCCTTATCCTATTTATTTCAAGTACCAAAACCATAAAACACAAAATGATAAAAATCATGTACCTTAATTATGCTTAAACCATACCCTTGAGCTTCACAAGTGTATTTGGGAAGACAACAAATATTCTCAACACCTAGTTCACTTCCTAGAGAACTAGTGCACCGGAAAACTATAAAGTCCACAAAATTTCACTGGATCATGCATGAACACTTTGTGATTTGTATGGTTGGGCGTAGGGTTACCTTCACTACTTATCAGCTATGGTGTCAAATTCATTAGAAGTCATAATGGAGAAGAATTCAAGAATGCCAAGTTTGAGCAATTTTGTCAAATGAATGACATACTTCATCAATTCTCTACTATAAGAACTCTAGAATAAAATGGTGTAGATAAAATAAGAAATAGGATCTTGAATGAAATGGGAAGAACTATATTGAATGATAGAAGTCTTCCCTACCACTTTTGGGCTGAGGAAATTAACACTGCTTGCTATGTCTCCAATAGAGTTATGGTACGAAGGTTTACCTTTAAAGCTCCTTATGAATTATGAACTAATAGAAAACCTTCAATAGGTTATTTTCATGTTTTTGGTTCTAAATGCTATATTCTTAATGATAAAGATGTCGTAAGAAAATTTAATTCAAAAATTGATGAAGGCATATTCTTCCATTAGTAGAGCATATAGAGTCTTTAATAAGAGAAGAAATATTGTAAAAAGAAATCATTAATGTTAAAATTAATGATACTAACATTACTTCTCCATAAATTAATGATGAAATAACTCCCATTCAAAAGTTTTCTAGTGCCTCATTAGGTACATATTGACAAAAATTTAGAATTAGATAGTGAACATGAGGAAGATAATGAAGATGAACTTGAGGAAATATCACCAAGTCAATCTAAGATGCCTAGACTTAGTAAAATAAGCTCTCTCAATGATGTAATTGGACAAGTACAAGATGGCATATGCACTAGAAGCCAAAATAATGAAATTTGTGCCTATTTAGCATATCTTTCACAATTAGAAACAAAAAACTTCAAAGAAGCAAATAGAGAGGAAGGTTGGATTTCTACTACACAAGAAAACTAAATCAATTCACTAGGAATGATGTGTTAGAATTAACATCAAAACTAGACAATAAACAAATTATTAGGACAAAATGGATCTTTAGAAATAAAACTAATGAAAATGAAAATATTATTAAAAATAAAGCTAGATTAGTTGCAAAAGGCTATAATCAATAAGAATAAATTAATTTTGATGAAACTCTATCTCTTGTTGCTAGAATTGAATCTATCAAACTTCTTTTAGCATATGCCAGCATTAAAAATATCAAGTTATATCAAATGGATGTGAAAAGTGCCTTTCTAAATGGGACCATATAAGAAGAGATATATGTTGAACAACCTAAAGGTTTTGTAGATCCCATCAATCCTGATCATGTTTACAGGTTCAAGAAGTCTCTCTATGGCTTAAAAATGCTCCTAGTTCTTGGTACAAAAGACTTTCCCAACACTTTGCATCCAATAGATTTGAAAGAGGTAAGGCTGATGTCACTTTATTTTTTAAAAGAGAAGTAATAGTTCAACTCTATGTTGATGATATTATTTTTAGCACTACCAATGAAATTCTATGCAAGAAATTTTCAGAATTAATGTAATCAAAATTTGAAATGAGTAGGATGGGAGAGCTCAATAAATTTCTTGGCTTTCATATTAATCAAATGAATGATAGAACCTTTATTTCTCAAACCAAATATGTCAAATACCTTCTACTCAAATTCAACCTAGTAGAAGTTAAGGTAAAAAGCAGTCCCATGATAACAAATTTCGTAATCACCAAAGATGATCAAGGAAAACCTGTTGATCACAAGCTTTGTAGAGATATGATAGGTAGCCTACTTTATTTAACTACTAGTAGACTTGACATAGCATTAAGTGTAGGAATTTGTGCTAGATATTAGGCGAACCTAAAAGAATCCCATATAATAATGGTTAAACAAAATTTTCATTATTTAAGGGGTGCTAGTAACTGGGGCCTTTGTTATCCAAAAGAATTTCCTACTTGATCTTGTTGGATATTGTAATGGAGATTGGACAGGCTATTCAGATGATCATCGAAGTACAAGTAGAAATTTCTTTTTCCTAGGAAAAAGCCTTGTCTCTTCTATAATCAAAACATAAACTTCTATAGCACTTTCTACAACAAAAGCCAAGTACATTTTAGTTGGAAGTTGTTGTGCTTCACTTTTATGGATGAAAGAAACACTCAAAGACTAAGGGGTAAAACCCCAATCTACATCAATTTATTACAATAAAAGCAGTTTCATCAATACGACAAAAGATTTGATTCAACACTCACATACTAAACATATTGAAATTTGACATTACTTTATATGTGAACACTCTCAACATGGGAATATAAAACTAGAATTCATTAAAAAAATCAACTTATAGATGCTTTTACAAAACCTCTTGATGAACAATGACTAATTACTCTCTATAAAAACATGGGGATAAGACCATGTCCTATCAAGAAAGTTTCTACCTTTCAATTTTCAATAAAACATTGTTACTCTAGTTCTTTAAAAAAAGAATTTTTTTTCTTCTTACACTTGTTTAGGGGAATTTTTTCCAACCCTTTTTATTTTTATCCAAAAGGAGGGACATGGTCATATTTATGATGTTTTTGATATGCAATTGTTAACGCATTTTCTTAAGTTTTGGACATCACCAAAAAGAGGGAGATTGTTGACCTTTTGGTATGTCAAAATAGCAAGAAAAATGGAGAACACAAAGTGTTTTTTTGTGGATGTTGTATTTACATGACATGAACAAGAACTCCACAATGAGATACCAAGGGCTTAAGGAAAGCAAGATCTATAACAAAATGACAAGTGAAGATCATACAAGTTAAGATGACAGGATGAATGGGCATGAACTAAAATCAAAGACTACAAACCAAATGAAGATGCTCCAAGGATTGAGAAGAAGATAAATTAATGAGAAGAAGCCTCAGAAATTAGAGTCCAAGAATTAAGAAGACATTATCTAGAAATAGTAGATGTCTCTAATCAAATGAAGATGTCTCTCCAGAGATATCCCATAGGAGAGATTCAATTATTTTGCAAGACATCTCTCATGAATAGAGGTCATTCTTAGGCAGATGTCCCAACTTCAAAGGAGACATCTACATTAGCCATTGGGTAGCCATTGCACGAATTTTGAGGATTTTTCAAAAACTCTGAGACTATAAGAAGATATCAAATTCTTAGGAATAGAGCAAGAACTTTTCACATCAAAGCCATTACTATCATATCTATAATTTTTAATTTTTTTCTCTTCATTGTAACATCACTTGCTTAGTTGTATGTTGAATTTAACTTCAAAAAAAAGGACTTGTAATTGTAGTTACATTCTTTTATTATATATTTTTCTTTTTCATGATTTCCTTGTGGGTTTGATGTGCTTTTTGTGAGAAGGCATCTGATGAGACGCGACATGCACTGTGCCGCGATATCGCGTACGCGATATCGCGGCCGCCGCGATATCGCATCCCATGCAATATCACGTACACGATATCACATCTTTCCCTGTGATATCTCGTACGCGATATCGTGGTCCACCGTCATATCTATAAATAATAGGCGGCACTCCCCTTATTTCCCAATCCTATCTAGAAATAGCGAAGCTCTGGAAGATTGATCACTCCAGAGTTAGAATTTTTCCCATGTGCCCGCAGTAGGAGTCCTGGAGTGAACGGCTCTTTATTCGAGCAGCTTGTAACCTGAACCCAAGTTGTGTACGGCAATAAAGATGAACTTGATTGGATAAACCTTGCAGTACATGGTTTTATTGTTGTTTATTTACTGCTTTCCTAGTGCGCACAAGTACGACTTGATTACGAGCGTCTACGGACGTGTACGGCTAGTCAAGGAATCGGCTGCTTGTCGCAACGCATGAGTACGACTTGATTACGAGCATTGGCTGCTTGGTAACCCAGTAGCGTATTCCAGGATTCTGCGCTTGGTAATCCCAGTGGTAGTCCAATGTGTACGGCTAGTCAAGGAATCGGCTACTCATTGCTAGGCTAGAACGTGTGATAAGTACGACTTAGTTACGAGCACCCACGGGTGTGTACGGCTAGCTAAGGAATCGGCTGCTTATCACACTTAAGCTAAATAGGTGCCTCAGTACGACCACTTCGAGCACTTGCGTTACGTGTGGTGATCCCAGTAACGATTAGCATTTGGTAAGCCACAGTTGCATAGTTCAGGGTGTGTCCGGTAAGTGGGAACGGATGCTGACGCTAGTTAATTTAGACTTAGGACATTAGTTAGAGTTAGCTTAGTTTCTCAACCCTTTCCTCCCATAGCATAGAAGATAAACTGAAAAATACCAAAAAAATCACATACCTCAGACTTGCTTAACCATACACCGTGACACTTACAAGCAAGCCTAGGAAGACAACGAATGATTAACCCCAAGTGTTTCTTGTGGTGTTAAGGCATTTAGTCTGCGGAGTTCGACCGGATCGTGCGTGCACGCTCGTATTCATATGGTTGAGTGTAGGGGTACCTCGCCACTCATCAGCATCTACATTGAGCTCTTTGGGATCTTGCAAGGTTGAGTAATCTTTGTTATGGCTATGAAAGGATTTCACCTTGCATGAATAGAGTAGGTGGTAAGGGTGTGGTTGTTGCTAGTCTAAGAGTTGATGAGGGATGCTGTGGAGGATGAAAGAGAAAAAGAGACTTCCCCCTTGGAGAAGGTGCTCTATAATATTCTAGGAGGTTGTAGTGGTAAGAAAAGGAAACATGACTATAGAAGTCATGTGGGGATACATGTTGTTGGACTTAATATCCATAAGGGTTTGGTTGTTGGTAGGAATACTATTGTTGCAGTTGTGGTAGCCCCCATGACAGTGCGTGTTGCCATTGTTGATATTACTCTTGAGGTTAAGAATGTGCCCCACTTGGATAATACGTTGGTGGGTGAAACTATTGTTTATAGTTGCCTTATGGTTAAGATAATCACCTAGGTGCTTTCCTTTTTACAAACTTGGGATTCAATGCATACATTCCAAACTTCTATAGGTGTGATAGCACTAGGAAACATTCCTTAGGATGTTCATAGTGGTAAATCTCACAACCATCATCATCTATTTTGAAACCTACAACCTCTTCAACCATTGTAGTTTTACCCTTGTTCTTATAATAACCCTACTATGTATCCTTTTTTTTTCTTATTTTTGGATCACTACTCCCTTGGTATTTTCATTCCTTTGAAATTTTCAAAGCTATTTGGAACTTCTCATCTAAGGAGTCCCACAACTTGTCTATCTTAGTTGATATTTTAGTGATAGACTTTTGTATCAGTAAGGTTTCCCTTTACACCACTTCATCAAGTAGTGCCTCCTCAGAGTCATAGAAACACACCTCCCTTTTGTGAATGGAGGGATTCATGTTATACTATTTTTTACTTTCATGCTTCTTTAGCTCTCCTTCTTCTTTAGCCAATTGATTTATTAGCCTTTGAATCTGATCGACTTGTATCTCAAAAAGTCTTCCCTAGGCATAGACCCCAAGTGTTTTCCTTATCTCATTTCTGAGCCCATCTATGATATGATAAAGCTATTCTATTTGGGAGTATTAATGGCCTAGGCATTAGTGCAATACAGAGTAGTACCTACCTAGGGCAATATTCAAGGACTCATGATTTTCCTATATCCATCCTTGGATCTTTCTCCATAGGTTAGACACTTTAGAGTATGTTTGGTATTTATCATTAAAGAGTTCTAACATAGCATTCCATTATAAAATGGATTTCGATTATAAGGTCTAATACTAGATTTTTTCTTCTTTAATGAGTGTCCTTGGGAATAACTTCAACTTCTCCAATTCATTCTTTATGTTTTGCAAAGCATAAGCATTATGAAATGCTTGGAGATGATTTTTTGGATCTAAATTATATCCTGCTTCAAACCTAGGAACATTATTCATATCCAACATATTGATCCTACTTTCTGATGCCTTGTTAGAATTATTACTATATTTGAAATGTTAAGCATGTTTTAGGTAGCTAGCAAAGGCTCATCATAGTCATGATGATCATGATGGCCCCTTTCATGGGCATGATGTTTATGATGAGGTTTGCTATGCTTTCTATCTCTATGACACTCCTCTCTTCCTTGTGGCTGAAGTTATCCTTGATCTTGATTGCATTGGTGGAATTCTTATTCATTTCTTTCCCTTTGTTCATCCCCATCCTAATCTTAGATATTTCTCATGTGGTCTCAACTCTTATTCCTTTTGTCAGAGTTTGAGGATGAAGGTTAAAAAGATGATGAGGATGAAGAAGGAAAACTAGGGGAATGATGTTGGTTAGTTCCTCTTCTTTGGTTCCTATCCTAGTTTGTGTACTTTTCCTAATCCTTCCTCTAATCATTATCCTTGACCTTGAATGAGTGTATATAGTTATTATCCTTTGAGGCTCCTTGGTCTTGAGACCCTATTTTTGAATCAGCAAGGTTCGTCAAAGTTTCCTGCAATCTTTGGTTAAGGGTCTCCTCATCATAGAGAGAAGGAGAATCTATGTATTGGGATTGAACATATAAGAAGTCCTCATCCTCTTTGTGTTGTTGCCTCATATCATGCCTCCATATGCTAATCTAGCCTATGATGGGCATTGGTAAGATGATAGTCCCTATGAGTATGATCATGAACCTCATACTCAGAGTTAAGCATGACAATGCCAAGCCTGAGGAGATTGAACATTATCATGTAGGAATGGATAAATCATGAGGCAACAAAATATTGCCTTCCATGTTCTTCCAACACATTTTTTCAACTTCATGAAGGATGAAAGTGAAATTTGGATTATAAGGATTTAGATGGGCATAAACAACTTTGAGTTGTTGGGGCCTCCTAGATGCTCCCTGCTACTGATTGGATTCTTTGTTGTGTAGTGGAGATTTGTCCATGTGAGAAGAAGCCATATTAGTAATTGATAAAAACAATGTGCCCTTGTTATTTTATTATTTCTTTAATTATTTCCTTAATGGTTGATGGTTGTTCATTGTATGATCTTTACAATGTCTTTGTATAACATCATAGTCTCTTACTACTTAGTGTACATAGCTAAACTAAATCATCAACAATGATACTAATGATGAGTAGTGAGCATACCCTATGTCCAACCATATGAATCACAAGTGCACACTAGTGATCTAGTCGAATACTATAGACTTAGTTCCTATGTTTTTCCATAGTCGTAAATTGTAAATTAAGGGGTCATGTAATTGTTGTCTTCCTAACTCACACTTTTGCTATTTGTGCATATGGCTAAATGTGGGTTAAGGCTTATGATGTTTATTTTTTTGGTATTTCTATATATTTTTGTCCTAAGTGCAAGGTGAATAAGTGAAGGTTCAATGATTGACTATTTAACTACTCATCTATTCTAGTGACTAAATATCTTAACATAAGTAGTCATTCCCACCTACTATACATATCTCAAACTAGTATTAATACTACTAGGTTACCAAGTAGTGATTATTGGACATACCAAATGGCCACCACTGGGATTACCAAGTGTTATACGTTATACTTGAAGTGGTCATACTTAGATGTTCATGATTAAATGGATTAATTACTTAAGATGAGGAATGTAAAATGCAAATAACAAAGATTAAACTATTCAAGTGCTACCATGAATGTTAGAAATCTCATCTTTATTGTTGTTCACACCAAGGTGTTTAGGTACATGATGCTCAAATAAAGATCTGTACAATCTCTTTGATTCACACTACAGGAACTTAGAGGAAAACATTCTAACTCTAAAGAAAGAAAAATACAAGAGCTTCGTTACACTATGGATTTAATGTATCATAAATGTGGCTAGTACATGCATTATATAGGCTTTGACTATGTCAGCATCAATACATCTACATTGATGCATGTCACCATGCATTGTTGCGGATATGTCAATGGGGCTATGTCAATGCATGTCCATTGATGTAGCTTGTATATGATGCCTCATCACATGGTTTACTAGTCATTATCTTTTCAATNATCTATTTCCACTTTTGGCACACATCTTAAACTTATATTAACACTACTACTGTTAATTTTGTCATTGATTATTGTAGTAGCAAGTGAATCCCAAGAGGTTACAGTAATCGCCTCCGGCTGTGATGAAACTAACCTCTTCTTCAAATATGGGGAGGTGGACAAGACACAACATTGGCTATGTAGTGGGACCCTAGCCACCCTTGTTTACAATGTTCAAGAGGCCGAGCTCATGGATTTATTTTTAGCTGTAAATCGAAGCATCCTAGTCATGGAAATGCTTTCCCTAGTTGATTCATTTTCCGAAAAGGCTGACCGCTTCCGCACATGTGTTCACAATGTGTGGGTGGTGTTTGAGATTATTGAAAAAAATTTTGCAAATATTTTCGGTGTTCCCTCTAATGGTCTACCTATAGGAGATAAAACTAGAAACGATGTAAATCATCAAGGGGATATAGAGGAATGACTAGGGACAAGCAAAGACCAAAAGGAAATTTATATGCATAAGGTTAGGCTAGGGGTAGTCCAAAAGGTTTACACTATCTTCCAGGCTCGTGCCTTCCCCAAGCTACTCTCCAAAGGGAAAATTCTTGGAGTAGAGTAGGCTTGGATCATGAAGGATGTCATGGAAGAAGGGACCTACTATTATTGGGGTAAGTACCTTTCTGAAGGCTTGCAGGCTGAAATGGTTAGGCTTCATGAGAAGTTTGATGCCCATTTCAATGTACACTTTGCCTTCTTCATATCCTACCTACGATGGTTTGTAGAATTTTTGGTGGTCCAAGAGAATGGCATCTAGGTTCAGCAGGACTGCAGCTAGATATCCAAACCATGGATTTGCCAAGTATTTTGCACCACCCGATCTCAAAACCCCCCAAAAGCTATTGGGGAATCTCTCTTAATATCGATGAGGGATTAGGTGGGACGTCCCTTTCATGCACCAAATAGTATTGACGAGGTGCCTCCCATTGACATAGGCAATGTGCTAAGGGGGGCACGTCTCATTGCAAAAGCAATGAAATCCAAGTTGCAATGCAAAAAGTTTCGTTATGTGGAAGAGGCTCCCTGCATTACTGAAGAGAGAGGTAGAAAGTTATGAATAAAGGTTCACAAAGTGTAGCCAATAGTTGGTAAGTATGTTTAATTATCTCATTAGTTACCCCTCCCATTTTGTATTAAACTAGCCTGCTTACTTTAGACTTGTTTAATAGAAGAAGAAGAAGAAGTTTTGGCCCTTGAAGCAGGGGCCCCTACTGTAAAAGAAGAAGAGGCCCTGGCTGTAGAGGAGGAGACCCCTACCATAGAGGAAGAGGCCTTTGCTACCGATGATATTTTTGCAGAGTGTGCCCCAGCACCTGAGGAGCATATGACGGTTGAAGATGCCACCACATTGTTCAGTCAACTAGAAGGGGAAGGGCTACAATTTGATGCTGGTGAGTTTGACCATTTGCTTGATAGTGTGTTGATGGGTGATCCCTCTGCTCTTACCCTTGAGGGTTTGCTGGGTAGGAGCTTTACATTGTTTTTTATGCTATTTTTTAATTTGGCTTTCCTCTTCTTTGCTAAGTTAACATGATTTGTTGTGCAATGGACACTACTGTTAAAGCCCCCGATTCTTCTCCTTTGATCCACCTCCAACCATGGACCGAGACCCCAGAAAAAATTACCTTTATGGAGGGGGTGGTTGACGACATGATTGACCGCCTAAGGTAGATTGATCCCAAAATAGGTGTGTTCAAATTACAACATTGGGCTCTCTAGGTTATTATGTTTTTTACCATCATCCCATGACTAATGCTCTCTCATGTGTAATTGATAGCTTCTCATCTTAAGTGGGACCCCAGATAGGTAGTCGAGGTTGATGCTATGCCTGAACTCCCACTAGAGGTAACTGAGGTGCCTCGTGATGTATACAAGGAAACAAGAAAATGTGTGCTCTACTCAACACAATCATTGTGGGAGTGTGGGCACATCAACGAGGACCTCTGGAAGCGGATCCAAAATTTGGAAAAGAAGAAAGCTAGCCAAGAAATTGAGTTGGAGGATCTATGGTTAGGAAATGAATTTTTGATGGCTCGTGACACCTCTGATGGCAACTAGCGTGCGACTGTAATTGATTATGCAAGATACTGGTTAGTCGTACGGGGTAAGAATGAGGCCACTTGTGAGATTATTGAGCAACACTTGTAGATGGATTTATTGGCCCAGAAAAAGCAAGACTGGAAGGATTATAGCACCAAGGTGTACAAACGGGGGCAAACAGAGAAGAATCATAAGCACATGTACAAAATGGAACATGCTTCCTACTGTCAAAAATACCAGGATGCTTCCATTGAGTTGCATACCGATAAGTTATTTCTTGATGTGATTGGTGCTACTAGGGTGTATGAAAAAGTTATGCCACAGGTAGTGGTTAGTGGGTCTCCTAAAAGAGAAATGACCTTACCCTCTGGGGAGACCACTACCACCACATTTTCTCTAGGGCCACCCACATGGATGGCTATGGAGAAAGGGGAAACAAGCATTGATTTGGGGGAGGAAGATTGGGCCAACCTAACTAAGGAGTAGATTCTATAGCATCTAGCAGCTAGCATGGACAAGATACCCTCCAAGATGGATGCAGGCCCATCTTAGGTTAGTCATTCTTTATTGTATCATAGTCAATTTCATGAGAGATTTATTTTAATTTGATTCATTATTTTTTTTTATTTATGCAGGATCCAAATGCAGGTGTGGAACCTAGTAGAACAAGATTTCAAGATGCTGGTGGAGACTTGTAGCATGGTGGCAAAAGATTTTTTTTTTGTATTTTATTTTTTCTAAGCCTTATTGCATGGACTTTAAATTTAATGAAGAGTAAAAAGTAAAACAATTATTGCATTTCTTTTGGTTAATATTTTATTAATGTGCTTGGGCCCCTTGTGGGCCCCTTGTTCTAGTTTAAGGCCATTTCGGGCCCTTGCGATAGTTTAAGGCCATTTTGGGCCATTACGATAGTTTAAGGTCATTTCCAGCTACTATAATGGTTTAAGGCCATTTTAGGCCATCGCAATGTAACTTGCAAGGGTTGGTTGTCAATTTTAGGCCTTAGTAGGCTGTGGCGATAGTTTAAGGTCATTCTGGGCCATGGAATAGTTTAGGGCCATTTCGGGTTGTGTAATAGTTTAAGGCCATTTCGGGCCATGGTAATGTAATTAATGCAAACAATGGTCATCATGCAAAAATGGACATAATGCAAATAGTGAACATAATGTGAAATCAAAAAGAACAAGAGCATTAAGGCCAAGCATTCATGGAAGTGAATTAGAGATAGTCTTTAATTATGCAATTGTTTCCTTACCCATTGTGCACTAGGCAAAGCCTCACGGGTTAGGAAGCTTTGCGAACATGTGAACAAAGGTCATTTGAACCAAGCTTTGTGAACATGCGCACCAATAGAAACAGATGCTAACATGTGAACCAAGGCCTCACGATGTGCATTAGAGGTCATCACTAAGTCATACAAGCTTAACATTATATATTTTTTCTTTAAATATTATTTAATTTGCAAGAGTGTGTCTAAGAAATATTGTCCATTACTTGGTTGTTTGCTCATCTTTGCTTCTTCAATACATCCTAAAAGGAGAATCTTTCATGAAGGAGTGGGTTTAGATTGAATGAAAAGTCTTGTTGGCTCAGCGGGTGGTGGTTGCGTGCTACTTGTAGTCTTTGATGATGAAGTCATGGGCACGACTGACAGAGGGGTGGGCTTAGGGGGGCCTAATGCAGTGCACTCTCTAGCCAAGATATCCACTAGACACTCTTCACATTTCCTCATATGGGAACGTTATGATGTGGTTCCTATCATTGGACCTTGGGTTGTAGGGGGAGCTGTATGCTTGGGCACCTTGATAATGAAAGTTGCTTTAGTTGTTGTGGTAGCAAGTGATGTAGTCTTAAGCACAAAAGGTGCAAAAATGTCTGAGGAGGGACTTTAATGAAAAATGGGATTTGTGACCTAGTTTTTGTTGATGTTTGAGGGTTGCAGAGAGGTACAAAAACCACAAATGGCTCATGTTGCATGTCTACTTTGTCATCAATGCCAATGGCATTGATAGTGTGACCTGCGTTGTTAATGTTTAGAGGGTCTTTGTAGACATGCATCAATTGGTTTTCAGGTTGGACAGAATTACTCTCATCCAACACTAGCTTACCTTGATTGATGATTCATTGGATATCATCTTTTACTGCCAAGAAATAGTCTGTGTCATGCCCGCACACTTGATGATAATCATAGAAGCGTTCAAGTCTAAAGTTCTTAGGTACTGGTGGGTCATTAGGCGTAATCATAGAGGGGTCACATAGGATTTCACAGTATCTTTGATGCCATTTAAGAGCCTCCTTTTACATCCATTTTTGTTGAATGTGCCTAGCTCCAAGAAAATATTTTAGAAGCTCATATGGCTTGATTGGTAAGGGAATATACTTTGAATGATCCTTGTGCTGAAAGTTTGGCCTTGCTGAAGTTTGGGTAGTAGTTGCTAGGGGTGAAGGTTGGCTAGTGCTACTAGGGCTAGCCACTGTGTTAGTTGTAGCATGAGTTTTAGATGTCTTATCCTTGTATTTACCCTTTTTGGTTTCATGGGCTATAGCAGCCATTGTGGTTTTCATGGCCTTGCCTTTCTTCTTGTCCTTCTTTGTGTATGCATTTTTATATGCTACATAGGTTGGATTCCTACTAGCTTCTGCCACATCTTGGATGCTCTTAGTTTGACTGAACGCCTAGCTAAGGGAATGCAGGGCTAAGTAGTATAGCTTGGATTTAATAAAATCATTGACCACACCTTTGGAAATGGCCAGTAAATGGGCCTTGGTGATCAGTTCATGAATTTCATTTAGAGTGGTGCTTCATTGTTGTATGAACTTTTGCACAGGCTCCAGTGACTCTTGTTTACTACTCATAAGTTGATCCAAAGTGACTTCTGGCTTTAGGTTGTACTTAAACCAGGTCACAAACTGGCTTAATAGTTTTTCCAATGTTGAGATTGAGGCACGGGGGAGCACGTGGTACCAGTCTAAGGCTTTACCCTTTAAGGACATGGAAAATACATTGATGATGACATGAGGCCATGGTTTTAGCTGTAGGAATTCAAACTTGAACATGACTAGGTAGGAATTTGGGTCACCCTCCCTATTGTATTTTGTGAAATGGGGTAGTTGCACCCTAGGAGGCAACGTTAGTGCAGGAACAGTTGGACTAATTGGGTCATCCTGATAGAAGTCCATGACCTGGATTATTTTTGATCTAGCAGCTTTAAGCTATTTAATTTCGTCTGTAAGGGTCTGGATGAGCTAGAAAGCTTGGTCTAGGCCTGGGGGTGTCTTAGGGGGTTGCGGGGTTGCTGGAGTAGCCATCATTGGTGGCGTTGTTGGGGTAGCTACCCATCCCATGGGGGCACCATTGGGGAAGCTCCTATAAGCAATGTTGGCTAGGTGGTCCACCACCCAGTGGGTGGTGCTATTGGGGCAGCTACCATTGGTGGCACTATAGGTTGGTTACCTACCTAGTTGGTGGAGTGGCCCACAACCCCGTGTTTGGCTACACCACATGTGGAACTTGATATGCTTAGGGCTACACGTAGTGTGAAATTTGAGATAGTTGGATGGTAGGAAAAGTAGTCATTGCTGTCCACCACGTGGTTGAGGTTGGGCCTACTACTGGTGGTGGGACAAGTGTAGATAAGGAGATAGAAGTAGAATCCATGTGTAGTTGTGAGGTAGGCATAGTGTGCACGTATGGCAATCTAGACGTCATAGACATTGAGTGCGGTACATGGATAGACTCAGAAGGAAGGGTAACTGGGAATGAAGTTGAAGGGCCTACGTGTTGATACGTTGAAAATATTGCATGACTACCCATCGATGAAGAGAGTTTGGGTTGAGGTAGTGTCCTGGCATTAGAAAAGGAGGCAGAAGATAGGAGCTGGTGTGATTGAAGGACAGAGGTGGAAGGGATAGCCGTGGTGTAGATCAGGCCGCCACCTTCAAAGTGGGAGTCCAACTCTTATTGCCCATCTTGGAATGGTTCCTCATAAGGGGACACTGTGTCTTGTTCTTTTGACCTACGTAATCACATCAATTGGTTTAACACCCATTGATATGCTTCGGTTAGTGGGATGGTGGCATCAAGACCAAGAATGAACTCCCTCCCGTTCTGATGGATGAACTCAAAGTTACGTTTCTCTTCGAATTCTTGACAATCCAAAGGTATATTCACCTGAATTTTTGCACACAGAAAACTGTATTGCTCTATCTTGGAGAAAACGTTCAAGAGATTACTATCACAATCTAAGGGACTACCGTAGTACCGGTGGTGGGTTGGGTGATCACTTAGAATCTATCATGGATGGAACAAAGTGGGGCACCTCTAAACTCAAAGTAGGAACTACAGTGGTAATAGGATTCATTTTCTTGTATGAAATAGGTAGAAATAGGAAAGATACGTGTGAGAAATAGTTGTAAATAGTGTATTTTTACGCTAAGTAGTTGTAGTTGAAAACTATAAGAGGGGTAGGTTGAGACTGGGTATGCTTGAAAGTGTTGGAAATCAGTTTCCTTCACTATTATGCCTACTACACTAAGTAGGACTACTACATTGACAAGGTTTCTATGCTTCACATGATGAAGGTAGCATAACAGAGTGGATAGCGTATCCTGGTGGGTAGTGTAGCACAGTAGAGGGTGTGACACAGTAGGCAACATAACCTAGTAGACAGTGCAACATAGTAGGCAGTGTAACACAGTAGACAGTTTTTGGGGCTTTTGTCCCACAGGGTTTCAAAGGAACCATCAACTGGGGCCAATCTATACCAACCGGTGCATGGACAACCATAGGGGTGTCACATCTATGCTAGTTGGGTGCTAGTAGCAGGGTATAGAATGCACGTAGGACTACGCATGAAGCAAAGAATGAGAACAATGGTTTAGGCACTTCTTCTAGCACCAAAAACTGTAATGTCCGAAAACATTGATGGCTGGAACACTGAGAGGTTACCAGACATATAGCCTAACCCCAGATCTATGCGAGGGTCGTGTTGGAGAAAATAGAAATGGGGCACCCTAAATGGTCTAGTCAATCAGATAGGGACTTACACGGTGTACAATAACCTTTTGTGAATGGTGGTTTTAAAATGTTACGTGTGGAGATTAAGGCAAAAAAAACCATAGCACACAAAATAGTAAAAGCATAACAGAGTATATAGTCGAGCAATAAACATGAATTGATACACAATGATGCAAAACATAGTGAAATGAAATGAAATAAGCTTAAGTGAGAGAATGCACTATCCTAAGATCAGGGGATTTGATCTTTGTTTGGCTGAAAAGGTGTACAAGTTGTGTGCAGTACTGGATAGGCACAGGTTACAATGTAACAGTATGGTCATAGCCCCTAAACTGCTACCAGTGGCCTGCTAACCAGAGTTGATGAATGGGTGCTTGGTGGGCTAAGAGAGATCTGGGAAGTGCTACTGCTGGGGTTTTTTGTTCCTCAACCTTCTTCTTGTCAGCCTCCTTGCCAAAGCTAATCACCACAAAGCTAAATGCCAAAATGCCAATCTCCAATCGCAAGAAAGTCAAGTCAAAAAGCTAACCTTCAAAAGCCAACCCATTGAACGTTGTTCGTTAGGGTATTTATAGAGCCAAGAGTGGGAGAGACACGTGGTTTGGATGCCATATGTCCTAGGTCCCAAATGGTGCAAATTGTGAATGTGCCATACTGGCGTGTAGTGCTATGCTAGTGTTACGCTAGATGTGAAACCTACTAAGCTGTGACCATACCGTTCAAATTTCATGTGCCAAAATCTAGGGGACTACCATGTTTTTTGCCAAAAATGCTAACAAATGCAAAGTGGAGCCTATGCTCTAGGAATACATCTTCCTTGCTCTTGCAAGCAAGGTCAAGCATAGGGACAACTTTGGGAATCAATAGGGGGTGCAAAAATAAAGCAAATTGCTGATGTTGTCTGTTGAGGAGATGTCGGAGTAGAAATGATCATCACCAACAAGTTCTAGAGCTACTGGAGATGTTTTGATGCTTCTTTGCAAGTGTTACACTATCTATGCTACTCAGTGTAGCGAAGTAGTGTGAATGCCCATACACTACGTTGTGCTACGCTATGTAGTGTAGCAGCTAGTTTTGAGACAAATCTTGCTTGAAAATCGAAAATACCCCTCTGAGGCCTAGCTAGGCAAGTAACTTTAGTAATTGGCAATCTTTCTTTCGATGTTGAAAGGTCCTAGGACTTGCAAATTTCATCCTTTGAACACTTTTGGGATTTGTGTCCTTGTTATGCTATGCTATGTTGTGCAGTGTAGCATAGCGTAGCAGCCAATGTGACATGAATCCTTGCTTGGTTTGTAATACCTTGTCAAGAAACTTTGCTTGGGACCTGAGGGCAAAGTAGGATAGGTGGTCTTGGAGCTCGAAGCATGGCCAAGTGCAAACCTTTTGCTAGGGCAACTTGATAGAGGACCTTTGTGCATTCTGACCTTGCTACAGTATGCTATGATGTGTAGCGTAGCACCTAGTTTGTCCTAAATTTTAACTCACTTTGCAACCATTTTGTCATGGGATGTTAATCATGTCCTGGAGTGGTAGTAGAACAAGAACTTTTGATGGTCTAGGCATGGGCAATTATGTTTACTTCATCAAAGAAATCTAAGAGGAAGTATTGCCACATTAGAACCCTGCTACGCTGTGTAACGTAGCACAACACAACATTCATATGGAAATGATTTCAATGAAATCTACCACATTTTTCTATGTCATGTCAATCATGCTTCAAGGATGAAGTGGAGAAGGTATCCTAGAGGGTGAAATCATTTTCAACTGCGTCTTTGGTACCTGATCAAGCTCCACATGGCCTGCTACATTGTGCAGCGTAGCATAGTGTAGCAGGTCTCACAATTACAAAACTTGCTAAACTATTTAGTCCATCCTAAACACTTTCAGCAACTCCTAGCATGGTCCCTAGGGTAGACTGTTAACTGGGTCATGTGTCAAGCTGGGAGAGCTAGAGAGTAGAAAGTCTATTAGCCCAAGAGATAGAAAATTTTCCAAACTATTTGGTCAACCCCTAGTGCCTCTTTTGTGTAAACTAGCCTTATGGCTAGGTGCTGCGTTGACTGTGTTGTAGAGGGTGGTAGGCAGGCTAGGAAGCAGCTTCATAGGCATTAGGATTTCTGGGGTGCCATGTTGTTTGCGTGGTCTAGCGTGATACCGTGCTTACAAAGATCCTTGGCCAAATTTTAGGATTGCACTAAATCATCAGAGTTCCAAAATTGATGGTGTTTCAACCACATCATTCTAGCAGCAGGCTATACCTCCCTTTTTTGTAAAGTTTTTTGATAGTGATGAGAGTGGTTACTCTAGCGGCTACTCTAGCAGTTATTTTAATTATTAGAGCAGTTACTCTAACAGTTACTCTAGCAGTTATTCTAATTATTAGAGTGGTTACTCTAGCAGTTACTCTAATTATTAGAGTGGTTACTCTAGTGGTTATGCTAGCAGTTGTTCTAACTATTAGAGTGGTTACTCTAGCAATTTCTTTAGTAGTTATTCTAATTATTAGAGTAGTTGCTCCCAAGTCCATAAATATAGTGCCCAAGTGCACAATTGGGGAGAAGTCTTTTATCAGTCAAGTAGCAAAACTCTTGTAGTTTGTTTGAAAGTTAGAGTATTTTCCAAATGCCCGTAGCAGGAGGTCTAAGTGTGGACAAATCTTTATTTGAGCATTGTGTACCTGAGCACTTGAGATTTGTTTTCTTACACATTTATTTTATTTTATTTTCTTATGCATTTATTTTATTTTATTTTATTTTATGCACTTTACATTTCTGTTATTAGCACAGCAATTCATTTTGATCAATTAAGAAAATCATTAAATTACATAAGCACGATCACTTCGAGCATGCGTGTAATGCTTGGTAACCCAAAAACAATTAGCGTTTGGTAATCCCAATAGTGTTGCACTAGCTTAGGATGTGTATGACAAGTTGGAATGGATGCTGGTGTTAGGATTAGTTAGAACTTAGTTAATGAGTAGTTAAGTTAAATTAGTCACTTAGTTACCTCTCTCCTACCCTACTAGCATAGGACATAAAAACACAAAAGCTATAAAAATCATATGCCTCAAGCTCACTTAACCATACAATTGTGACATACAGGTAAGCTTGGGAAGACAACGATCAACCAACCTGTCCTTATTCCACAAGGGTGCATAAGCACTTAGTCTTTGGAATTCAACTAGATCGTGCATGAAACGCTCGTATTCGTATGGTTGAGTGTAGGGGTACCTCGTCGCTCATCATTGGCATCGTTGCCAAGGACTTAGTTGTTTGTGCGCTAACTAGAACATAGGAAATCATTCACATCATTGGAACAAACCCTTAGGGTTGATTGAAAAAATAATAAACAAGAATACATTGCACACTAAATAGACAAGTATGTCTCCTTCTTCGTATGAAAGTGCCTCATCGTTTAAATTTGAAATAGGAAACAATCGGTGGCATAATACACATGACGTTGATCCACCAATCCTTCAACAAGTTTAAGTGGTATATATTCATCCCGATGAGTATATACTAGACTTTACCTTTATCCTCCATCAAAATGAACAACTGCATTGGCAAGACTTAGAGGGTAACATAGTGTTACCTCCCAATCATTCAGTCCCAAGGATGCTTCTTCGTGCTCTCACACGAATTGGCGTGTCGCACTTACACATAGAAGATGTTGTGTAAGACAATGAATCAAGAGAATACTATTCCACAGAGGTACAACGTTAAAGGGACTTGCAACAAGAGAGACATCATAAGTATTTGAAGGGTAAGTGGTCCTAGGATGCCCCACATATCTTAAGCAAAAATGAGGATGGTGAACCTACCTCAGGCAGTCGCCCACATAACGATGTTTCTCCCCTTGACTATGGCCAAGGGGTTTGAAAAAGGAACACGAACTCATGATAAAGCTAGACATTCTGATTGCAATCGTGATTGTGGCTGAGACCGCAAAAGAGAAGGTAGCAGACACCGTCATGCTGAAAGTTCTCTTCTTCTTCACCTTCATTATCTCCTTCATCTTCTCCTTCAATACCTGGATGTGGTCATAAAGAAAAAGACCATGGGAATAAAAGTAGAAAAAGTGGAATTCATAAACAAGACAACCAGGAAAGGGGACGAGGGCACTCTAGAGAGTCACAACATAGAAGAAGGGAGAGTAGGAAAAAATGTAGGCATCATAGATGCCATGGAAGAGATGATCATGATGAACCCCTACTCACTACTCAAAGTATGTTAGGCATAACTAAGGCTGTTAGAATTCCAACAAGGCACCAAAAAGATAGCAGGATCAAGAGATTAGATATGAATAACATCCCACGATTTGAAGGGGAAGACAACGTTGATCCTCAAAATCATTTACAAGCATTCCATGATGCGTGTGCCTTACAGGACATAGAGAACCAATGGAAAAAACATAAGTTGTTCCCATGAACATTAGTTAAAAAAAGCGATAAGCTGGTACTAGTCTTTAGAACTAAAATCCATTCATAGGTGGAGTACTATGTTGGAACTATTTAATGATAAGTACCAAATGTACTCTTGAGTGTCTAACTTGCGAAAGAAAATTCAAGGCTGGAAACAAGAAGGACATGAACCCTTGGATGCTACCATGGGCCAATACTATGCACTATTACATCGTTGTCTTGGCCATGGTTATTTGAAAAGGGATCAACTTTTCCATCTCATGGATGGGCTTAGGCATGGAATGAGAAGAACCCTTGGGACTTATGCCCAAGGGATATCATTCGAGCTTAGGTCCCATCAAATTCAAAGACTATTGGAGCAAGTTGCTAAGGAAGAAGGTGAGCTACGGAAGAGAGAAAGTGCAAAAGAGTATAATCAAGATACTTCCCTTCAGAAGAGGGGAGTAAAATTTTGTGAGGATGAAGAAGAGTTGCCATTTGAAGAGATGGTGAATAGGAAAAGTTTGCCTATCCAAAAGATGACATCAAAAGTTTCGACAAAGGTAGACCAAATGTGGGATTCCCTAGACAATAGATTTTAAACTATTCTTAAAATAGTAGAGGAGTTTAGAGAGTAAGGTAGTGAGAAAAGAAAAAAAAAAGAGGCTAAACATGCACGTAACAAGGGTAAGGGTAAAGTTTCCATCATTGAAGAGGTTGTGGATTCAGAAACAGACAATGATAGTGGATGTGAGATATGTCAATATGACCATCCTAAAGGATGTTTCCCTGTAATCTCACATCTGTAGGAGTCTAGGGTGTATGCACTCAACCCATGATTAAACAAAAGGAAAACACCCCAAAGGTTACCTTATCCTCAAGGTAACCCATGGCAGTTCCACCAACCTTTAACATATTATTCGAGTGGAACTCCACCACAACCAATTGAGCAATATCAACAATGGCAGTACCCACAATCATGGAGATTGCCACCACCAAAAAAATAGTATCCTTATGGGCAACCTGACGAATATGGATATTATGTGCAACAACCAATCTCCCCATGTGACTCTACTGGTCATCTCACTCCTCAACCTCACTACCAAGCCCATGAGTATTATGGGACTCCCTCTTCTAGAGGTGATATTCTACAAGCATATCATCCTTCTAATCTGACCACATCTCTTCCACCAATAGCTCCACTACCACCTGCTCCCACGATGCAAGGTGAAATCCCTACCCAACCACAACAACCTAACGCCAGGAGGGCTGTTAACTCTCAACCTACTATTGGTTCCAACAACTACATGAAGAAAAGACTTTTCTTTACAACCAAGAATCCAACCAAGCCCTTGCAATCATAAGTGCCTTATTCCTTAGAGGCCTCAATATCAATCAAAACTTTGGAGCCCCCTTCAACCCAATCACCACACTCAACACATACAATTATGGTAATACATGCTATCACCGATTGGATCAAAGTTGGCCTCCTTCCTAGGAAATTCTCTAATCCTGGGAGTTCTTTGATATACTTACAAATTTCTAGAAATGCACTATGCAAGGCTCTTTTGGATTTAGGTTCTAGTGTCAACTTGATTTCTCAAGAAATGTAGAAGGCCTAGAACCTACCTCCATTGAAAAAGAGTAACATCCATCTAGAGTTGGCCAACTAGTCTATCACTATCCCATTGGGACTGGTGGAAGATATTGTTACCACTATTTGTGGGTGGTCGTACTCAGCTAACTTCCTAGTGATTCAGGTAAACAATGGTAAGGGGGACTTCCCAATCATAATGGGAAGAGCATGGCTAAGCACCATCGATGCACACTTAGGAATCCACAATCTTTCCATAGAAATATCAAAGGAAAATACATTCAGAAAGATTGAAAAGAAGAAAGTTCTATGCATCACATACAGTGACATAGGGTGTAATTGCTTGCAGAGGTCATGGTTTGTGCAAAGTTTAGCATTTCCTACATGCAATCAGTGTGCACAAGTGATCAACATAAAAAGATGCCTATATGCAATAGCCACACAACAGGAAGACACCTAGTGGTTGACAACTAATTAAGAAAGTAGTTCACTGATATGCATGGAACCAACTAAGGGTTTGAATTATGCTTACATCAATAGCATAGATGCATTAGAGCAAGTCCACTGCCAACTTCCAAGTCTTAACCTTGAAAATATAAATTGGGGGAAGTTGGAAATCCTTGACAAATTTAAGTAGGAGCCACTCAAGTAGAAACCATTGCCCACTAGTATGGAATACACATTCCTTAAAAATGAAAAACTAGTAATTATCAATGCTAAGCTTGCTCCTCAATAGAAAGAAGAACTGTTGAAGGTAATAAATAAATGGTCAGAGGCCTTCGCTTGGTCATATCCCAAATTAATTGGAATAGATCCTAGGATATGCCAACATAGAATTTACACTGACACCACCATGAAGCCTCGAAGACAATAGCAAAGATAATTGAACCCTAAGCTGAACCAAGTAGTTAAGGAAGAAATCAAACAACTTCTCAAGGTTGGGTTCATATATCCCATTGCTAATAGGAAATGGGTTAACCCCTTAGTTATTGTGCCTAAAAAGGGAGGCAAATGGAGGATGTGCATAGATTTTAGGCTACTAAATATCACAACATTCAAAGATCACTTTCCATTTCCATTTGTTGACCAAGTCTTAGACACCATCATAGGGCACCACTATTATAGTTTTCTTGATGGATATAGTAGATATAACCAAATACAAATAGCCCTAGAAGACCAAGCCAAGACTATATTCACCAGTCCTTGGGGAATGTTTGCATACAAAAAGATGATGTTTGGCTTGTGCAATTCCCCTGCAACATTTCAACAACTAGTTATAAGTATATTCCAATAGAAAATAGGGAATGGCATGGAGGTCTTTATGGATGAATTCTCCACTTATGGAGTAAACTTTGATCAAGCCTTGGACTGGTTGGAGTAAGTGTTAAAAATATGTGTAGAAACCAATTTGAGGCTCAACTGGTAGAAAAGCCATTTGATGGTCTAAGAAGGCATAGTACTAGGGTACAAAATCTCACACACAGGGATAGAGGTAGACCCCGAGAAAATGAAAATTATCCAAGGAATTACCTGTCAACTGGAAACTGTCAAAGATATTTGGTCATTCTTTGGACATATTGGCTACTATAGGAGATTTATTGATAACTTTTTAAAGGTTTCCAAACCATTAGTGGAATTAATGAAAAAGGATGTACCTTTCGAGTGGACCAAGGAATGCGAATTAGCTTTCCAAACTCTGAAAGAAAAGATAGTAGAAACACCCATTCTACAAGCTCCTAACTAGTCCAAATCATTCCATATCATGACTGACACATCCAACTATGCTTTAGAAGTCGTACTGACATAGTTAGATGACCAGAAGTGTCCTTATTACATCCACTATGCAAGTAGAAGTATCGTTGGTGCACAACTTAACTACACTACCATAGAGAGAATATGGCTGTAGTGTTTCACTAGAAAAGTTTAGACACTATGTATTGGGATATAAAGTATATATACATATAGATCATAGTGCAATCCAGTTCCTCATGAATAAGCCAATGGTAAGCCCTTGTATTATACGATGGCTTGTAATCTTACAAGAGTTCGATTTTACAATGATCGATCGCAAGGGCACCGAGAATGTAGTTGCTAATTATTTATCTTGGTTGCGATGGGACAATAAAGAGGATGAGTATCTAATTTTTGATCGTTTTCCTAATGAATTCCTCTTTGCTGGTGTAGTGAATAATCAATCATCCATAGAGAAAAATTGGTACAGTAGCATTCTTACCTATCTCCTCATCAAAAAAACACCACAACAGTTGAACCTTAAGAAGAAACAACAGTTTCTTCACCAAGCTAAGTACTTTATGGAGATCAATGGGCAACTTTACAAAGTGTGTCCCAATGGCTTGGTTTGATGGTGTGTTCCTGATATAGATGAACTGCGAGTTCTCCAAGAAACTCATGAGGGTCCTTGTGGGGGTCATTACACTAGGAGATGAATGACCATCAAGATCCTTCTTGTAGGATATTATTGGCCTACATTATTTTTGGATGCCCATTATTTTGTCCAATCTTGTGAGCACTGTCAATGTGATGGGGGAATGACTACTAGAATGGAGGGTCTGCAATGATGGATTCAACCTTCAGAACCCTTCGACATTTGGGGAATTGATTTTATGGGGCCAATTACACCAATGTCCAATGGAAAAGCTTATATTATTATTGTTTTTGATTACCTAACAAAATGGGCAGAAGCAGCTGCTGTTAAGGATTGTACATCATCTATAGCTACACGATTTGTTCAACAAAAAATCATAAATAGGTTTGGTGTATTGCATGCACTTATTTTATACAATGGTATGCATTTCACAGGTGCAACTTTTTGAAAATTAATGTAATGCTTAGGGGTTGAACACAAATTTACAACACCATACCACCCCCAAGCAAATGGTCAAGCTGAAGTCACCAATAGGGAGATTACAAAAATATTGACAAGAACTATTAGTAAGTTTAGGCGAGAATAGAGCACTAAACTGAATTATGCTCTTTGGGCACCCTGCTCCACATGAAAATGCCCTACAGGATACTTCATGATGAGTTAGTGTATGGTAAATTACCAATGCTTCCCATTCAAACTGAGCTCCATACACTATCCATGGCATGTGACCTCAACCTTGACCTTGACCTAGCACAGAAACAATGGTTAGTAACCCTTAATTTTCTAGATAAAAATCGAGTAGCTACCCTGTCATCTAATGAATTACACAAGGCATTTAATAAGAAACATCATGACCTAAGGATTAGGAAAGCTAAATATCAACTGGAAGATAAGGTTCTCTACTGGAATCCCACACATGTGCCATAATGTACTAAATTTTAAACACTATGGGAAGGACCTTATATTATTTATGCAACTTTTCCTTTAGGGGCCATGAAAATATACAAACCTGAGAGCCTAGACAAGAAATTGTTTGTCAACGTGCAACAAACCAAACCTTTTCATGAGCTTAGAATAGCCAGTACACATGCTACCTCTGATAGTGGACAACCTTGGTTACTATTTTGGATCTCCTCCTTCCAACTTAGTCATGGGGGAGATGGCCACCTATGCCAACCATTCTAGGCTCTCAATTCTTTTTGAATTTTTGTTTTACATATTTTTTGTTTTACACATTTTTTCAACTTTTCTTTTTACACCATCGTTCATATTTTTACTATTTTTTTGATTGCTTGATTTACTTTTATTTGTCATCCAATAAGTGCTCATGATGATGGATTGAATTATATCATATTGATTGCTAATGTTTGATTTTTACCTTTAAATGCAGATGCTAATATTAAGGTAGGGTTCTTTTGGTAAAACAGGCAATGAGTCCACATCGTCCACTCATCCATACAACTCTATGGTCTCCTTTGGCTTGGAACTATACAATCCCCTTTTTTAAGTAAACTTGTTAATGAATTGGTGGTTGGGTATTTTTCAAACCAAGGAAAGACTCAAAGGATGAAAAGGGTGTGACTTCAAGGGGATTTGATGCATTGGTTCTAACTATTCTCTTAGGTGCTTGGATGCTTTTTCTTGGGTTTTTCACCATTCTGACATTGTTCAAATATTAGGAAGTTAAGTGAATAAAAATAAGTCTTTTCATGGTGTGGGTCTCATGCATAAAAATCAAAGAGAGAGGGAGAAAAAAAAGGGAAAAAAGTGAGAATTCAAAGCACACCCCTTAGACATAATAAAGCAACATGGGCTACAAGCACTGGTTATGGCACTAGAAAGACATGCTACACATGCCTAAAGGTTCACTTTAACTAAGGCCCTTTCTTGCTTCCTGCTTCTCCATCTCACTCTCCTTGCGATGGTGGTCACTCTTTGTGGAAGCATTCTTGTTGTCTCAAGAGGATGGATTGGCCAAGTGT
>MNCI01014292.1:335002-422432 GCA_015680685.1 Gnetum montanum
AAGCCTAGGGGTCAGGGGCATCAATCGAATAAAGATTCGGCTCCCCTGCAATGACTCTTTGGCTTCCCTGCACATGGTGCATGCACATGAGAGAATACGAAAAGATGAATGGGGAGCCTAGGGATCAAGGGCATCAATTGAATAGAGATTCAAATCCCCTACAATGACTCTTTGGCTCCCCTACATGTGGTGCATGCACATGAGGAAATATGAAGAGATGAATGGGAAACCCAAGGGTCGGGGGTGTCAATCTAATAGAGATTTAGCTCCCTTGCAGTGACTCTTTGGCTTTTTAACTTTTCAAATTCAGCTTCCCTGCAGTGACTCTTTGGCTCCCCTGCAATTGAATAAAGATTCAGCTTCCCTGCAATGACTCTTTGGCTTCCTTGCACATGGTGCATGCACATGAGAGAATATGAAAGGATGAATGGGGAGCCCAGGGGTCAAGGGCATTAATTGAATAGAGATTCAGCTCCCTTGCAGTGACTCTTTGGCTTCCCTGCATGTGGTGCATGCGCATGAGGAAATACGAAGAGACGAATGGGGAGCCCAAGGGTCATGGGGCATCAATTGAATAGAGATTTAGCTCCCTTGTAGTGACTCTTTGGCTTTTTGACTTTTCAGATTCGGCTCCCCTATAGTGACTCTTTGGCTCCCCTGAACGTGGTGCATTACATGGAGGATGACAAATCCACTCCCCCCTCCCCCCCTATCCTATGAGAACATGGAGGGAAACAAATCCACTTACCTCTCCCCCCTAACCTATGAGATGAGTTGGCCTCTCAGCCAAAATCATAGAAGGCTTGTAAATGATATTGTGGATCAACATTATACCATCCTTCAAATTTAGGAATGTTGTTAATATCAAGCCATTTGATACTGCTATTCCTTTGATGCCTAATAGGAATATGAATTGCTTTTGATATATTGATCATGATTATTGTAGTAACTAGTGATTCATCATAGTCATTATGTTCACAGTGGTCCTTGTCATGGTCATGTTTCATATGATGTGACCTGCTATGCCTTCTTTTCTGATGATGCTCCTCTTTTTGTTGTTGTTGACTATGCTCTCTTCTTCCATCTCTACAACATAACCTTAGATCATCTCCAGCTCAGTCTTGATTATTCCTCCTTCAGTCTTGATCATGGTCCCTCTTGTCATGGTTTGATGATGAGTAGAATGGTGAAGGTGGAGGATTAGGAGAATGGTGTAGACTTACACTTCTTCTTTGATACCTTTGTTGTTATTTTGATGAACGAATTAGAGACCTTAACCTTGAGATTTTCCTAGTTCTAGAACCAATTCTCTTCTCACCCTAGTTATCCACCAAGATTGATTATAATTGTTGGTCACTTATGTCTCCCTCAACCAAAGGATGAGAATATTAATATTGAGATTACTCTAATAGAAATTCTAGTCCCTTATTTTGTGATTGTTGAAATAGTAAGATTAGGACTTTTTAATCTTGGAGGCTTCATGACATGTCTCTATGCATTGATCTTTCCTAAGCTGGACCTTTGTTGACTAATAATCTCTAGTGAGGTGCTCTATTACTTGGTAATATGGGCATGTTGCTTCAAGCCCCAATTTCATGAGAGTTGCTATGAGCATTGAAGGAACAGAACAATTGGGAGGTAACACAATGTTATCCTTTAAATCCCTCCAATGTAGCTATTTATCGTGATGGAGGATGAAGTCAAAGTCTAGATAATCGAGATCTGGATGTGCGTAGAAAATTTTTAATTGTTGAGTTATCTCACCATCATTCCTTCTAGTTCTGTCATGTTGTTGGTTAGAGTCATTGGTAGGTAGTGGTGAATCATTCCTATGAGAAGAAGACATCTTAGTTCATTTTCATATATTGTGCCTTGATAAAATATTATTATTAATTTTTTGAAAGATACAACATTATTTACTTTTTACAATGACTTTGTTTAATTTCACTATCTAATAGTACTTAGCACACTTAGCTAAAATGAGTTCCCAACAATGATGCCAATGATGAGCAATAGGTATTCTCTATGCCAAAACATACACAACATTAGCATGTATATGTGATTCGATTGAATGACATGAACTCTATTTACCTAAGTAGCCTATATCCTTAGATGGTGAAAAGCATGTTTTACTAATTATTGTCTTCCCAATTAATGCTTGTGTTAATTTTTTGAAATGGTTAAGTGTGATTGAGGTGTAAGATATTCATTTTTATAATTTTTATTATTTTCTGTATGTGCAAAATGATTAAAAAAGGAGGACTTAATATTTAAATTATCTAATCAATTAACTAAACTATCCTAAATGTGGAGCATTTGTTTCCATTTTTCATACCAAGTATCCATTGATGGGATTACCAAACATTAATATATTATGCTCAAATTTGGTGTACTCACAAATTAGAATACTAAATGTTTAATAATAAGAAAGTAAAGCGAAACTAGTCCAAGTGCTATAATGGATGGAAGAAATTTTGATGTTATTGTCATTTATGTAACTGTGTCTAGGTACATATTGCACTCGAATAAAATATTGTATAATCAATTTGATACACACTACAAATAGTTAGAGGGAAAAGGTTACTAACTTCTATGGAAAGAAACTGCAAGAGTCTGGCTAAGGTAACAATTGAATGGTGCCATAAATGCAAAGGGTGCACATATTTATATAGGCAATGATTACATTAGTATCAACACACATGCACCAACACATCCTAAGATGCATTGACGAGACTACGTTGATGGGCATGCATTGACTTAGTCACCTTATTGACATTTCATCAAGCGCTAAACATGTTTGACTTGGTTATTTAAGAACTACTTAACTTGGTACACCTAGTATTGAACTAGCTTGATTGCCTAATAGTTAATATATGAATTCAAGAGGGTGATGATGGGTTGATGAAGTGAATGCTCATTACTATATAATTTTTTATCTTGTCTTTCTCTTATAAGTATCTTAGCCCAAATTACTTTTATAATTATAATTAGGATTGATGCATTACTCAAAAAGTTACAAATAGCATGAAAGCCTTATTTTCTTTAAAAAACAAGTGTAAGAAGGAATCTTTTCAAGCTTGGAATATTTGAAAATAATTCTATCATGGAATTCTTCAACTAACTATTCTTTATGGTTTTCTTGTATATGTGTTATTTTATCAAATAAATATTAGAGATAAAGAAATTCAGAGGCTTTTCTTGCTGAATGAATTTAAAGTGAAGATATAGATACACTATGACATTATGCTTCTTGAAGTAGAGATGGTTCCCTTAGAAGTTGAAGGTATTTATCAGTTTATAGCACACACTCATAATCTTGATGAATTCTTATTGAATAAATACTCTTAAAAGGTGGTAATGGAAATCCAAGATAAAGGTTTGTTTCATAAATGAACTCTATGACTTAATAAATGGAATTTTTAAGAGTACATTTTTAAATTCTAATCCTAAGAAAGTTTGCAAATTGATGAAACAAGAAGTATTTCAAGAACTTTAGAAAAATTTAGAAGGAAAAAACCATTTTTATTTAAATAGTATGAGAGGATGCTTTACTTTAGAGGTACGCTATATATCTATTATTATTCCTCATCATTTGTAATACACAATTAGTAGAGTATGAATAAGATCTCATTAGTTGAGAGTTGAAATAAGTAGATAGCTTAAAATTCCTCATGAACAACAAATATGTTGACTATGTACTACAAATAGCATTGAAGATGGATACCTTATTTTTATGCAATGTCTTACATTTGAGAGAAATAGACATAATTGAGATATCACAATTGTAAATTTCATTAACTTGTTTCAAATGTTACTAGGAATAGTTAGTAATTTTCTTAATGTTCTCTTTAAAAAATCATGGCATGTACATTTTTATTATTTGATAGATTTAGAAGGTCTATGGGTGTAATAAAATTTTAATTTCAATTTCATTACTTAGATTGTTAGTGAGCTATAATTTAGATTAACAGATATTTCTAGCATAATTTTTATTTTTAATAAGTACAGGCCAAACAACATCATGAATCATATGTCTCAATCATGTTTAATCATATGTGATTAAGATGACATCATTCAACAACTAATGCTTTAGTTGAATTCCTAAAGGTTTCTCTCTTTTGTATTTCTTTTTTATTAATAGGAAGCCTTTACTAAGAAGTTAAAACCCATTTGAGTGCTTTTGAACAAGGGAAAGGCATGATCTTTTGCTACCCTAGAGGAGAGGCTTTTTAGGATTGGTTGGAAGGATGAAAACTTAAAAACGCATCCCCAAAATTATATTTTGGGGTTCGACACCATGCCCCTACCCCACTATTTCTAAATGTTTACCCTATCTCATCCACAAATTATGACGGGGACTACATGTATAGTTGCAAACTTGTATGGTTGAATGTGGATACTACTTACTTCTTAGCATTTGACATTGTTATGAAAGATAATGTTAGGTGTTTAGAAGTAGTTATTGTGATAGACGATTACTATAAAGACTACCTACAATTTATCTTTCAAGTATTATTAGTATATTAGTGAAAAGCACACACATAACTAACCATGTAAATGACTACCTCTAGTCAAAAATGATGAACAAATCTCAAGTTATGAACATAAACATGTGCAAGTACCACAACAAGTCTAAATCATATTTTCTCATAATGATTTATTCTACTTGATCATACATTCTTGTTCCAACAATACGAACAACTCAAGTGTAAGAATCCTTATGAGAATGTATTTATGCATGCGGATAGATTAGCTTCCTCTATGATTAAAGTTAAAGTGATGAAAATAAAGATGGACCACACAACAAGAGGCTACCACTTGGAAAAGAACATTGTTAGGCCCTAATTACCCAATGTTGTGCGAAGCAAAGGATGGATATGCAACATAAGTGTAAAAAGAACAAACACAAGGTGTCGTCTAGAACAAACACAAGGTGTCGTCTAGGACAAACCTAAAAGAAGCAAATGAGGAGACCAATAGCTCATAAGGAAAAGAGATGCATCAATGTAGCAAGCCTACCTTAATGAACGCCTCCAACACATTATTCAATCCTATAGAAGATGAGTTGTTCAATATCATTGAATACTCTTCCTTTGTTGTAAACCCATTGAACATGAAACGAGATCATAAACCTGTGAGGCCTTCTAGCTGTAGGGGCTTTAGTGGGATAAGAATACACGAGCACATGGATTCGAGGAAAAGACAAGGTCAACATGTATCTTTCAATGCTTCCTTCTCACCTAATAACTCTAAGGAAGAATGTAAAAGTATAAAACAAAATCTATAAAGAAGCCTAAGAAGGAATGCCAAAAGATATTAGATTTTGCATAAGTTGTGTAAATTTTGGAAATTTTTGTTTTTTTGGAGTAAATGTGAACCATATCTTTATTAAGCTACTTTTCTTTTGGTGTAATACATAGTTTAAATTAGAAAATAAAAATTTAACAGGCAATGATGCTGATGCTGATGCTGTGGGTGGTTACTGTGGCAGCTTCTCTGAGCTGTGCTTACCCTGGGGATTTTCAATTTTCAACACACCGCCTGACGGTGGACAAGTACAGTGACTTCATACACGCAATACGAGTTGGGCTAACAAAAGGAGTGAGGTCGGTATACGATATACCTGTGCTAAACAACAGCGTGCCCGATTCGGAGCGTTTCGTTTTGGTGGATCTCTCCAACTCCGTGCACACCATCATCGTCGCAATCGACGTCGTAAATGTTAACTTGGTGGTTTACAGTGCAGGTAAGTAGAGTCTCGAATTCTCCGGGACCTAAGGCTTTTGTTTATGCATGTTAGGTTTTGGATTAGGATTTCAGAAAGCTATCAATTCGTTGTAGCTTTTCCTTTGAAAAATGTAGTATTTTATGAAATTTCTACCAACAGAGGGTTTGGTATCCTTTTGCAACAATGTTTGGATTTTTAGATTCAGCATTATCCTTTTGCAAGAATGATTAGATTTTCAGGTTCAGAATTCATAGCTGTTATCCTTGGTTAAAGTAGATTAAAAGATGGGCGGGGCCATCATGCCCTCGCATGAGTAAGCAAGCGAGGAATTTCCTTTGTGAGTGATCACCTGTGGTAACGACATTTCTCGTTTTGTTAAAAATCTTATATTATATTTGAAATATTTTCTCCACTTAGCAGCGAAATACTTTAGCAGTTTATAAACCTAAACCGAGATCATGAAACCTTGACTTGAGTAACTTGGAAATTCTGATAACCGATCCTACTTTTTCCAAGACACACCCGCTGCAGCTCTGGACACTGTGTTCGTCGACACCAAGCGTACCTCGTTTGGCTTCGAAAGCACATACGCGGGACTGGAGACAGCCGCAGGCCAATCCAGGGATCAAATCCCACTCGGCATCTCTCCCCTGGATACCGCCATTCTCAGAGCTCTGGTACAGCATCAACTCCTGCGTTGCCGCATCATCGTTGCTGGTGGTCATCCAAATGCTGTCGGAGGCCGCTCGGTTCCGATTCATTGAGGCGCTTCAGCGTCCTCAACGGAACCGATTTCAAACCCGACCCTGCCATGCTCAGCCCGCAGCCCGGAGAACAACAGGGAGTTCCTGTCCATGGAAATCCTGGACTCTGTCCAGGGAGTGTTCGTAAGTCCTCTGCGATTCCGAGCTTACAACAACTGGACCGTCACAGTCGGCAGCGTTACCTTCTTCTATGTCAAAGGCCTTGCGTTGCTGCTGTATCAATCCAGCGACAACGCCGTTGCACCTAGAATAAGGTCGGTGGTGGGGAAGAGAGACCGCTTATTTCAGTCCAGCATGAGCCGTATCAGCAGTTGAAACGGGCTCTGCCTGGATGTCAGAGCCGGCTTCGACGCCGACGGGACCGTCATTCAACTGTGGCAATGCAGACTGCGGGGCACCCAGCTGTGGACATTCGACGCCGACTACACCATTCGGTCGTTGGGAAAATGCATGGTTTCTTACAGCGGCTATGTGTTCTCGGAGATACGCAACGCATTAAATCCTCAATGGGTACGTATTTCATAATTTTCATGAAATTTTGTGTGGATCTATACATATACATTGAAATGGTCGCCTTGCCTTGTCTCGCCTTGTATTCTTGCCATGTTCTCGATGTCTGCATTGTGCATTAAAATCTTACCTATCTTTTTCTGTTCTGAATCCTTACCAAAAACTTCATTTCATTGTTAAGTCGGCAGCAAGGAATCAAGATTCTTGGCATCGGCATGACACAGATCATAGAAAACAAGGGAGTACGAATGAATAAACAAACACACGAAAATCACGAAAGGACTACTTTGGTAACCGAAGGCCGAAGGGCCAAGTTTGGGACGGGGCGTGCGAGGAAAACATTGCATGCATTTACATGGATTGGCTTGCCTTTGGGAGCGTCAAAGGTTCCGCCATGAGTCACACATTCACGCGTGTTTATTGGTCATTGCTGGTTTGTGCTCTTTTTCTCGTATCTCTGCTGATAAAAAATAAAAAGCAAAACGGGGTCATCGTCATGGTCATGAGTCATGAACTTGATGACGGATGGATGCTTGTTCAACTTTTTTAAAAATCTGTTGTTTATAATGAAGTCCACCAGCATGGCCATATGCAAGCTCATGGCACTTTGTTGTTACTTTCTCCTTCTTCATCATGACTAGTACCAATTCCTTAGCGTTTGAAAGGTTTTCGATCTTCGTAGGTGAGGTGAGTTACTAAGGGTGTGCCTAGTTTAGTTAAGTTGTGTCTTCTTATAATGTGGTCATCTTCAACATGGACCTATGGATGCTACTCACAGGTCATTGTTGAACAAAAATATTAGCAGACGTGATTTGTTATAAATTTGGTTAAGGCTTGAGGCTTAATTTCATTCTTGGAAAAATTAGATTGAGTAACAAAAGGGTTTCATTTTATTGTTGTCATTATGGTTGTTGCAAAAATTATATGTTTGGCCAGATTATGGCTTTTGAGTAAGGAAATGGATTTGATGCCCTCTATACCTTTGCAAATTTTTTTGCTTTAGTTTAATGGTGATATTGCAATCTTCTATGCAATTTTTAAGCATTAACAATATTTTGGATTTACATTGTACTTGTTCTATATTCTACAATGTTTTTTTATGATATATGAGATTTAATTTTAAAAAAAAAACTAATATATTTAAATTTTCTCTATCACATCCTAGCTACAAACCTGTCGCCACTTTTTCTTGAGGCACATGTACCCAAACACATTTAGAATCATGAATCCTTGATACCTTGCTTCCACAAATTGGATTCTTTTGATGCATAATACAACGACCATCCCAGAAGCAAGGTCATGATCCACCACTATGAAATATTTTTTCCGGAGGATTTCACAACCTGGAAATTATCCACCAACAACACCATCATGCACAATCTTTCAAGGCTCATCCTCACTACTAGTGAAGGCCATAGTGGCACCGCTGTGACTTTATAGAAGAACAACTAGACCGTCAACCAATGTTGGGGAGTGGGGATAGATGTAGAGCTAGCAGTGACATTCATTTTAGGATTCAAGGATTTGTGCATGTATGCCATGTAAGAAAATAATTGTGTAGAAATCAGATTGCACAAGTAATCAAAGTACAAAATGTGGAAGCAAATGACAAAGAAATTCACATGCATAAATAACTAGAAATGCAAAATGCTTGAGCAAATGGAACTGACTTCTAGCCATTGATGTCTTAAATTAAATTTGGTATTTGGATTCTTCTTTCACACCAACACTCTACAACAATGGTGTATGCAACCTTTAAGCATCTGTGAAAGGGACCAAAATTGCAATCCTACTGTGATTCATGGTCCCTTTGTTCTCTCATCAAGAACGAATTTATAGGCCATAGAATTGGTTACCATGAGAAAAATTTGAAAAATAAGAAACCCAAAACCCCATCCGATGTGGACTCCACCCCAATGCCAATGCGTAAACATGTTATGCCAACACGTATACACATTAGTAGATATGGAGGCCACTTCAACGCATAAACGTGTGTTACAATCTCTCACTTAGTCTCCATATTTACTCAAATCCAAATTTCAAGAAATAAATGCATGAATCATGGCGATAGTTCCCCTCAATGTGAGTATTATTTTCCATATATTACAATATATTATCTCTCAAAACTTAATTCCCTATATGAGCATAACTTTATGAATAAATCCAATGTTCATTCTAGGGCCTGCTACATGTGTATTTTCTTTAATAACTATATGTGCAAACCATATACGAAAATAGCACAACTAAATAAGAGTTTCATTAAGACTGTAAAATTGTATGTGCAACAAATTACCAAGTCTCATCCGAACTACATGATCCTTAAATGACTTTGGTGGCATTCCTTTTGTCAAAGGATCAACTATCATTAATTCAATGCTTATATGTGCAATGACCACTTTGTTTTCCTTGATGCATTTTCTTATGGCTAAGTACTTTATGTCGATGTGTTTACTTCGATTGCCACTCTTATTATTCTTAGTCATAAAGATAACAGTTGAATTGTCACAAAACATTCTTAATGACTTAGATATAGAATCCACAATTCTAAGCCCTGATATGAAACTTTTTAACCATACACCATGTGAAGTAACCTCAAAACAAGAAATGAACTCTACCTCCATGATAGAAGCAACAACCAAAGTTTGCTTTCCACTCCTCCAAGATATAGCTCCTCTAGCTAGCATAAAAACATAACCAAATGTTGATTTTTGTAAATCAACATAGCCAACAAAATTTGAATTGAAGTAGCCAATCACCTCCAAGGAGTCAATTTGTTTATACATAAGCATGTAATCTTTTGTAACTGGAAGGTACGTCATCACTTTCTTTGCAACCCTCTAATGATCAATACTTGGATTACTCTGATATTTGCCCAACATTCCCACAACAAATGCAATGTCAGGTCTTGTGTAGACTTGAGCATGCATAAGGCTTCCAACGGCTAAAGCATATGGAATGTTGCTCATTTGACTCTTCTCTAAATCATTCCTAGGGCACTGGTTCAAATTGAACCTATCACCCTTCACAATGGGTGCTATACTTGGTGAACAATTTTTCATTTGAAACCTCTCTAAACCTTATTGATATAGGTTTCATATGATAGTCCCAGGATACATCTAGATCTATCCCTATGGATCTGAATGCTAATGACATAAGATGCCTTACCCAGATCCTTCATGTCGAAATTCTTAGAAAGAAAATGTTTCACCTCATATAGAAATTATTGGTTACAAGAAGGATATCATCCACATATAGAATAAGGAAACAAATTTTTCTCCCATTGACCTTCTAATATACACATTGATCCATGATGTTTTCTTCAAAACCAAATGAAGTGATGATATCATGGAATTTTAAGTACCATTGACGAGAGGCCTATTTCAATCCATATATGGATTTCTTGAACTTACTACATTGTTTCTCTATTTGAGCCTTAAATACCTTAAAGGCATTTAAAGCTTCGCTCTTGTTATGAAGTAGGTAGAGATACATATATCGTGAGTAAGTAGCAATAAAGGTAATGAAATAATTTTGACCATACGCATCCATATCTAGACTACAAATATTGGTATGTATGATCTCTAATATGTCTGAACTCCTCTTGGCATCTTTCTTTGACATATTGGTTTGCTTTCCTTTTATGCAGTCCACACAAGTGTCAAGGTTAGAAGAATCTAGAGTATTAGTACTCCATCATTTACTACTCTCTTAATTCTTTCAATAGAGATATCTCCTAGCCTACATTGCGACAATATAAAGGATTCTTCATTCATAATACATATCTTAATGCCAACATGAACATGTATAGAAGTATAAGAAGTTTTCTTTTGTAAATTAATGTTGAAAAGACCATCTATCAATGTACCATTTCCAATAAGTTCAGTTCTATAATATAGAGTGAATATAGTATCTAAAAAATTTAAGAAAAATCCCAATGATACAAGCCTTAAAATAGAAATTAAATTCCTTGAAAAACTAGGAATATAAAATGTCTTTTCCAACTCTAAATCAAAACCACTACTTAAAACTAATTTGCATGTTCTAATTGTTGCCACATGTGAGTGCATCTTATTACTTGAATAGATGCATGACTCACTTCCTACTAGCTTCCTTAGGTTTTTCACCTCCTAAAAGGAATTGGTAACATGGATTGTAGAACCAGAATCAATCCACCATGTCTCATGGCCAACATCAACTATATTAGATTCAAAATAAACAAGTGAGAGTCAAGTACCTTTCTTTTCAAGCCATTTTTGATATTTAGGATAATCCTTCTTTATGTACCCTTTCTTTTTGGAGAAAAAGCATCTAGATTTCTTCTTAATACCAGCTTGTGCAGATAATTTGTCCTTCCACATGCCTTTGGCTTGTTCTTTATTCATTTCTTGTGTGACCAAATGCACACTCTCTTTCGCTTCCATTGTAATTCTACCCTCTTCTTGCACACACATGATCATTAGTTCATTAATTGATTGTTTGTCCCTATGTGTGATATAAGAATCTTAAAGGGTCCAAATTATAGTGGAAGCGTGTTTAAGATGTAGTGCACAATGAAAGATTCCAACATCTCAACCTCACGTGTTTTGAGTTGAGCTACTATATCCCTCATTTGCATGATGTGCTCACGCACACCATGAATTTCGGTGAACTTCATAGATAAGAACTTTATTATTAAGGTGCTAGCCAATGATTTGTGTGATGACTCAAATTGTTCATCAATTTCCTTTAACAAAATGTGCACATTATCATACTGTTTCAGTGTACCATGAATACCAACCAAGATCTTGGTTTTTATAAACATAACACAAAGACGATTAGATCACTCCCATTTTTCATAATTTCCAATATCATCGAGATGGTTGGTTGTTGTAATGGTAGGTGTTTTATCCTTACAGATAACATAATCAATGTCTATCTAGCCTAAATGAAAAAGAATTTTCTCCTTCCACACCTTATAATTATCACCCTTTAATTTTAGAATGTCACATTTAAAATCAGAGTAGCTTATAGATTGTACAACTGCATAATCAAACATGCTTATGTCACCAAATTTGAGGTTAAAATACCAGAAAACATGTTTACCAATGTAAATTATGTAAAAATATAAATCAAATGACATAAAATTGCCTATTAGCTAAATTTTAATTCAAACAAATTCATATATCTTTACGATGAAATTGTTAAATTATATTCATTTTCTTAATCCGTGTGGTCAAATTAAGAAAAATAATTTAACATATCATCGTAATTCATCAAATTAAATACAATAAAAATTCTTGTGGAATAAAGTTTATTATATTACATATGATTAATCACAACTTAATTTTCCATATGTGATCCAAAACTTTTAACAATTTTGCACAATGAAAGATGTTGTGGCTACTCTCTACACAAAAAAATATGCATTACAAAATTTTTAATATTCTTTAAATAAAGTAAGTTTATGCATAGTTCAAAATCCCAAAAATCACCTAAACGGCCACCAGTCATGCCTTGTAAAAGAAGAAACCCTCACAAAACAACGCTGTCTCCAATTGCACCATTGTCAAAAACCGCATCAAGACAAAGATTTAACACTCCCATACCAAATGTAAGAAAATAATTGTGTAGAAATCGGATTGCTTAAAGTACAAAATGTGGAAGCAAGTGGCACAAGAAATTCACATGCATAAATAACCAGAAATACACAATGCTTGAGCAAATGGAACTGAACTCTAGCCATTGATGCCTCAGGCATTCCAAATTTTTCTTTCACATTGGCACTCTTTGCAATGATGGTGTATGCAACCTTTAACCATCTCTGAGCAGAACTGCAATCCTAGTGTGATTCGTGGTCCTTTTGTTCTCCCATCAAAAATGAATTTACAAGCCACGGATATGAAACCCAAAACCCCATTCAGATGTGGATGCCACCCCAACACCAATGCATAAATGCATTATCCCAACACGTCAGCAGATATGGAGGCCACTTCAATGCATAAATGCATGGTGCAGGCCAACCAAGATAACAGCAGCATGCGGCTGCAGGAATGTGTTCTTGGCGACCACGAAAAGCAGCAGGGGGCAATCTACGAAGACGGCGCCATCCGCGTCAATGGAGACTGCGGACTGTGCCTCACCTCCGACGGTAGCACTTGTGGGTCTCTCATCGTCCTCCGTGCTTGCCAAGGTGAGGCGAACCAACGCTGGTTGGTCAACAACGACGGTTCCCTTCTCAATCCCGGCTCCGGTCTGGCAATGGATGTAAAATCAAGTGATGTGTCTCTTCACCAGATCGTTCTAGATAAACCCACTGGCAATCCTAACCAGCAGTGGCTGGCTGCTTTCTGATCAGAGGGTGCTCTCATTCTCCGTATCATAAAATAGAGATTGTGGCTGTTAGTATTGCCCTCTCTGAATAATACATACTGGGCTTTCTAAATCATACCTCTCTCGATAAGAAGTTCAAAGTTTCTACTCATCTTATGAATGATAATTGAATGAAAGAAGTGGCATTAGGATTTCTTTAAATCCTCTGCCGTGTGGTTTACTATATTTCGAGTTGATCACCCGCGAATACTGCAGTGTTGTCTCGACTGTCCATCTTGTGTCCCTTGTTCACTTTCATCCTCTCAATGTAATCGCGTACGGCCATGGACTCTCTCTTTGGGACTCGGAGGATGTACGTTGCAATAATTTAATCCAATGTGCGTAGTCCGTTAAATAAATTAATAAAGGCATTCTTCGGAAAAATTAAAGCCTTTGGGTGGTTGATTCTGCATCAGGCCCTCCCTGTCCGTGCTCTGCTGCAGGCCCGGGGCATGGCAATCAACAATCTGTGCCCAATGTGCAATCAGCAGGTTGAGACTCAGCAGCATTTTGTTCTAGAGTGCCACATAACCAAACAGATGTGGCGAGCGGCGGGGCTCTGCTCTCCGCAATTCTCTGGCAACTCCGCAACGCTGGCGGCGCTCTGGGTCCTGTGGCGGGCCAGGAATGACTGCATTTTCAATGGAACCGCAATCCTCCCAGTGAGCACCCTGAACAGCAAGACGCGGACTCTTTGGACGGAAATTGCCTCAGCAATGGCTCCCCCACCCACCTCCGAACCTTCCTTTCAGCAGCGGACGCAAACGTGGCGGGGACACGGGGGGCCACCTCGCATGGCGGGAACCCTCCCCATGATGGAGCCCGGGAGTGGACGAGCCCTGGACAGCTTCACACGAAGGAGAGGCAGGAACGGAATGCCGGCGTCTCTGCATCTATCGGGAATCATACCCCGATCATCCCTATGCAGGCTTGGGTGGCAAACGCCCCCAGTTCACGCAGGACCGGCATCGCCCAGATCATTGACGAATATAGACGTCGCAGGGCGGATGGATCAGAGCAGCCTAGGATGGCCAACAAATAAAGACCGGCTGCGTCTCTCAGCTGCCTGCCGTCGTTGCAGGTTGTCTGGGCGCACTGGGTGGTGTCTGTCTTGACGGGAAATTTTGCTGGTTGTCTGGGCGCCCTGGGTGGTGTCTTTCTTGACTGGAAAATTTGCAGGTTGTCTGGGCGCCCTGGGTGGTGTCTTTCTTGACCGGAAAATTTGCAGGTTGTCTGGGCGTCCTGAGTGCGTCCTGAGTGGTGTCTTTCTTGACGGAAAATCTGCAGGTTGTCTAGGCGCCCTGGGTGGTGTCTCTCCTGACGGGAAATTTGGTCTTGGGGGTGGGTGGTCTTTTTGGCTGCCAAGTGTTCTTGGTGGCCCCTTCCCTGTCCGGTGGGGCCAGCAGCCCTGGCCCGCGCTGTCCCTGTGTATAGCTTCTTTTTCCTTTTTCGTTTTTGATAATTAATATAGCTTGACCTTTTTCAAAAAAAAATAATAATAATAATAATTTTGTTTTTAAAAAAATGTTTTTTAATGTTCAAGGTTAATATATTAAAATGGATCATCCCTTAAAGCTTTAATATAAGTATTAGGCTCAATGTAGGTATTAGGAGGGTTGGTGGATGAACCAAAGCCTAACAAGAAGGTTGGCCAATGAACAAAAGATTAACCTCTTCAAGTTGATATGCCTAAGTATAAACCCACATCTACCAACTCAAGAAATAAGCACCTTACCATTACTTCAAAGGTTAATCTCTTCAAGATTATTATATAAAAATGTAAAACCTCATTAACAAAATTTGGCATTGAAAAGAATACACTTAGCAAGTTCCTATAAACAACCCTGTATCGATTTAGATAAGAATTTATGTATGTAGGTAAATCAAATAAGATCAATGCATAAGTCTAAAAAAATGAAAAAATGTAGACTAAGCCTTTCTTATCAATAACTCAATAGTACATAATTTCATCTTATAAATACTTCAAATAATATCAAATATCATCTAGAATAACCATGAGATATTAGCCTAGTGATAAGATTCTTAATTTGGAAACTGCAAATTAATTATTGAGGCCTTGATCAATTAGTTAGAGTATATAGCTTATGATGTGCAAGTCACAAATTCAATCCTAATGGATATCTTAATCAAACATCATTACATTCCAGTATAATTCTTATAAAATATCATATTACTTATATGCCTTAGGATGTGATTATAGTCAAATTGTTTTGTATTCCAACACCTCCCTAGAAACTCAAAATTAGGGGTTCGATTCTACTCAATAATGATGAGTCATAAAGTTCTACAAAAGTTTCATGTTTGCTATATATTTAGGGATTACATCTAGTTATCTATTTATGGTTCCAACAATGCTACCCATCTTTGTTTCCCAATAGATCACATATTAGAAAAGGGCCCCATTAATAGAATTAAGAAGTAGTTAGAGAAAAATGGAAATATATGGTATAAACAATGAGGTATTAGCCTAGTGGTAAGACTTTTGATTTGAAAACTCCAAGTCATGGGTTTGATTCTGGTGGGCAATGTTATAAAATTTTAATTATACTAGATATCTTGGAATTTACCTATATTACAATTATATTAGAATTCTAATAAACCCACTTCCAAATATATATATGGAAATTGGAAATTTTCATTACATTCAAGAAATCACAAAGGATTTGTTGGATAGTTACAAAGCCTTAACGTATTTTTGAAGAAATCTGAAAACATCATTGATGTAATGCCCTAAGTAGATAGAGTTAATTTGAAAGAAAGTAATCAGTAGATTATAATTAATAGTATAATTTCATCGAATGTGAGCCAAAGATGGATAAAATAAAAAATATATATGTTCTTCATCTTGTATGCTTTATTTACATAATCTACAAATATACTCTTCTCTTGGTAAAATGATCCAATCAACTGTCTCAATAAGAAGATGATGAGAGCTCATTCTTGCTATAGCAATTTGATTTCTTAAATGAATAGGAATAGCTAAGGATATATACTCTTAAGTACTAGATAACAAACCTCCTTTAATAGAATGTAAATAGAAATGCTTTTCCCTACTATGTTCAACCAAACTTTAGCCAAGACTTTTTCTTTTATAATTTTTTTGAAGAGCCTTTTATTTAAAGGAAGATCCTCTATTACAATATTCCATGACTGAAGCTTTAATTTTCCTTGATGCAACCATTCATTTTCTTGTGTAGCATTCATTATCTCCTTAGCATCATTAACTTCCTCCATGTAAGTTAACTTTTGAGTATAAGCAATAAATTGAAAAAGGGATTCAACTTCAAGAGGAAGAAAATCTACTTCTAAAAGTAAGATATCATAAGAAGTATGTATTTTTACTTGAAGTTCACATACAAGAAACTATTTTTGAATATGCTCTAATTTTTTCTAATTATGTGTTGAAAGGGAAGGTCTCCAAGCAACACATTTGATGAACCATGGCTTGTTAAGTGTTGATATTAGACCCTTGATAACCAGGTGTTAATATCAGAACCTTGATATTGGACCCTCGATATTGGGTACGCGATATCGTGGCCTAGATAATGATATCAGATACATGATATCGCGGTTCCTGTGTAAGCCTATAAATACCACATTTAGGCACACAAGAAGGGGAAGTAAGTTAGTGTTAGAGTAGAGTCTTTTTGTTCATTTTTAGTTCATCTCAACCCTTTCCTTAGTGCATGCCTGTAGTGTAATGATTGTAATTATACAGAACCTTTATTCGAGTGTGACGTACTTGGACACGCACATGACTGACATTAAAGATCGAGATTACTTCATCATTGTAGTATTCACTTAGTTTTAGTTATTTAATTATTATTATTATTTATCGTTTCCTAATTACTCTTCCTTTACGCTCATTCACTATCCTTGTTATTAAACGTGGAATGAGTACGACTTAATCATGAGCATTTAAGTGTGACTACTTGGTAACCCAGTAGCGTAGCTAGGAGTGCTCAAGTAATATATGCTTGGTAATCCCAGAAGTAGTACACAAAGTCTAAGATGTGTACGGATGATTAAAGATGGATGCTCATCACACTTAGGCTAGCTTAGATTCTCTTCTCCCACTCCCTCTTAGCTTAAAAAAAAGTTATTTTCCATTGCCTCTAGGAGTAGCACTAGTTTAGGATCATATCATACACCTCACTCTTGACTAAACCATACGTGACAAAGCAAATACTAGTCCAGATGGGAAGACAACAAACTGCAATCAACATGTAGTTGTAACTTCTAATGGAAGATGAAAAGCATTTAGCAATGTTTTCATCTTCTCCTCCTTACTCCTGGGATCCTACATAGTTCACATGACATCACCAATGTGGGCTGGTATGGGAACATCCTAAGGAGAGGGCATTATTGGGAAAAATTTCTTTACATTGATAAACCAGGCAGCGAACTATTTACATTCAATGTTAAATGCCTTGAGTGCATTTTGTAGCTCCTATTAGTTATTCATTTTCTTAGCCATGTTATCTATTGTTGATATCTGATTAGTGAACTTCACCTTGAGAACCTTGAGTTCTGCATTTACTTTCTCAAGCTTCTGCTTGGTCTCTTTATGGTGCTTGAACTTTGCCTCATACAAAAGGTAGAAGCTGATCACTTACTTTTCCAATTCTAACCTTGACCGTTCAATAGTTAAGATTTCCAAGTTTAAGTAACGAAGGTTGTCAACCTCCATGTACTTTATCATCTCCTTGATTTGTACCTCCTTAAGGTGGATTTTAGCCTTATTGTACACATTCACTCTATCAAAGATGGGCTACCAGACGTCATGTCCTTGTTGGAGCTACTAGAGGGCTTTATTTACCTTCGCCTTTGCTAGTTGGATGTGTTTTTCATTGATTTTCTTTTGTAGGCCAACTTGGTTCCTACAATGATTCTTGATCCTTTTGAATTTAAGGGCCTTTTTTTTCTAGGTGGTGATTTTGATGGTTGACTTCAGGCAAAGGGCATGCACCTCCTCCATCGAGAGATTTCATTTGTTATAGCCAACCTTCTCAATTCATTATTTACATTGGCAAGATGCTCTTGCTATTATTAGATGAATTCTAAAAGAAATTATTTCTACATCTCAACATTATGTAGGTAATGATTTTCCTCGGTTAGCCTTATGTTCTCATGACGAGCCTCCAACAAGTCCTTTTGAATGTTATAGGTGGTGGAATCATCAAGGGCTTGATTGAAGACTACCAACTCCTTTGTGCACTTAGCCTCTTTTAGTCTTTGTTGAAGCTATTGGAAAGCTTCATCTCTTGATACTACTTGGCTAAGTACGATGGGATTAGTAAGGTGCACTCTAAGTTTCCCAAGTAACCAAGCATTGAATCTTGGCTTGGGCTATTTCAAGTTGGGCAATGGAAATGAGAACTTTTCCCTTAGCCTCAAGTAGCTCTGACTAGTTTGCTAAAATAGTTTCTGGGATATCAAAGATATCCAGAACTAGTTGCCTGATTTCAAATTGTTGGTCCAACAACTCTAAGTGCAATTACATTAGGTACAGATGCCACAAAGACATTAAGTGCATTAGCCACTTTGTCAGCAACCACCTCTCTCATTGTTTCCTACCCTTGGTGCTACATCATCAAAACAGTTGTTCCCTTATATTTGCTAAATGCACTGAAAAGATAGCAATGTTCTCAGAGATTTTTGGGAATTATTGCTATTGAGAGAGAGATACTATTACCTCTTGGGAATTAGAATTTTATTTCGTAGGAACTTACATTCTTTGGGTAGAAAACATTGGCATCGAACCATCCATCATGCTGATAAATCAATGCTGGTCTATAGATAGAGCATTCACCACCACTTGGTCCTACCTACTATTGCTACAAGAGTTACTCATAGAGTTTGTGCATTCACGGAGTTCGTGCTTTCTCTTAACAATAGTGTAGGACTCTGGTGTTATTTGCTCATGAGTGGGTGATGGCGGTGGCTACTCCTCTTCTATCACCTTGGTAGGTGCTTTGTCTTTTATCATTTTTGTTCAAGATGTGAAAGGAGCATTTCTGATAACATTGTTGGAATAACGAGTTGTCCTTTCCCTTCTGCATAATTTCTGAATGAGACATGGGAAGAGAAGTACCTCCCTCACTTGTTAGTTTTCCTTAAAGTACTTCTTCATCTCAAGATAGATTAGCTGAGGGAGGTTAATCAAAAATAATTTTCTTAGATCAATGTATGCATAGGCAAAGAAAGCTGTTATATTGCTAGGCCTCATCATTGGATTGAGGTGGTAGGCCACCATCTTAAAGTATGCACACTCTTCCATTGTAAGTGCATCAAACTCTTTATGATTAACACTGTAGCATTACTGGACCTAATTCTTCTTGACCTTAGGGTCTACTTGCGTTGAAATTTTTGTCAAGGTTGCCTAAATTTTTAGCAACCCAAGGGCATCAACAATGCCCTTCACTAAGTAGGACACAGAGATGTCCTTGATTTTTACCATGACATCACCCTTTCTATTATTCCAAAAGAGGTATGTTTCTCCCATGTACCATTCTTTGCTAGATTTTCGAATGGGCTACATGGAAGAAGTCTAGAGTTGAGCTTTGACTTCTTCTAGGGTGAAGTCTAGGAAAGATCCAAAGTTTAGTTCAAGAAGAATAGATTTTTTGATCTTCCTAGATCCAATTTGCTTTAGACAAGCCTTTGTCAAAGTGACCTTAACATTTGGTCTAGGTCTAGGTGTCTCATCTTAGTGGGACTACTCCATTTTAGCTTTTGGAATCTAACAGACAGATTCCACTTTGGGGTCCTCATGAAGAGGTCCTGTTGCATGTGTTTGGGTCACCTACTCCCAGTGATACTCTTGTTGGCCCCTTCTAGTTCTAAGACATATGTCCCTTACTTTGGATGATCCTTCTTCCCGAGGTTTCTTTGGTCTAAGTGCCATTTGTGATCACAACATGACCAAGGATTAGTATTTAATGTGTAACTTTATAATATTTAAGTACCTTATCTTTTGATTAGTTACATTTGGCTAAGTTGTGATCATAGTGGATGAATCATTTTAATATTGTTTTATTATTATATTATTTTAATGTCTACTGGAGTTCGTTGGGAAGGTCTAACTCTTCATAACTTAGCGATTTCAATGTTATTTTATTGGTTAAACTTTATGGGAGTTAGAAAATTTCTAAAAAAGTTTTCATCAGAAACCCAAGGGTTTTGGCCCCCCACAATGTATAGCTTACTTTCGATAGCTATAGGAATGAAGAATGAGGTAAATTGGACAAGTGGTTTGAAAGGTATGGGCTCTAGAAGGCTCTAGGTTTTGAAAAATGGCAAAAAATCCTCTTATGTTTGAAGAAAATGGTAAAAAATTTCAAAGTGTTGCACAGTATTTATAGGATTTTATAGATGCATGGATGGAATCAAATATATGGGGTCACATTGATGCGAGGGGCTACATTTATGGGATCCCACTGATGTAGCCAAAGAAAAAATATTTTGAACTTTGAAAATTTACATAAAAAGAATGATTTTTTTTTTGCTTAAAGTGGAAGTCCATAGAGACCTAGAAAGGTCATCAACATGAAGAAATACTTGAAGAGGGCTAGATAATTTAGAAAAAATGAATTTTGATTAGGAGAAATGATTGGAGAAACTAAAAAAGGAGTTTAAAACTAGATGCAATTGATGTGGATCATGAGTGATTGGAATGTAAAAATGTCTAAGGATAAGGAATGTAACTAATCCAACCAAGAAGTATGCAAGTGGATCATCCCCATAGCAGGCTCATGCCCTTAATGCTTTTGCATGCCCTCAAACCAAGGAGTCTATGGATCCCATGGGTGATTAATGGTCATGTAAAGGTAAGGACTAAATCCTAGAAGAATCTACCTAAGAATTTTAACACATCAAACCAAGACATTGAAAAAAACATGAAAAATAGGTAGTGAGGTGAGTTATGGAGAGTAGAGATGGATGAGGTAGAGAGTGGAGTGGAGTTCCGGATTGTGGTCACATGAAGTTCCTTGTGGATTTAGTGATTAATATGACTTGATAACATTCATCGTTAGTTTGAACTAAAACCAACCACCTTCATTAACTTTGCATTAACACGCCATGACTAGCCCACCATCTCAAGATATAAGAGAATTCCCATAGATCAATCAACATTCATATAAGAGAAGTAAAGAGAAGAAGGAAGTGAGATGGATCTTAGTTGAAGGGAACCTTTAAACATGGGTGATGAAATGTGTTGTTGGGCCACATTGATGGGATTCCATCAATGTCATGACCCCATCAATGTAAGCTTCGAGGACATCACTTCTTTCAAGCAAGGAAGAGTAAAGAAGAGTATGCCTTTCTAGTAGTTCAAAAGTTACACTTTTTTAGAATTGGTGGTCAAACGAAGCATACATATCCATCATGTTTTTTTGATAAATTAATCATTACACTCTTATAAATGTAAAGGCATGTAGGCAACTAGAGCTAAGCCTTCTTATGCTCTTCAAAGAAGAGGGTTCAGGCTAATATGTATAATTTCAAGGATGCATCTAATAAGCTTGACTATGAATTTATTTTGATGTATGTTTAAGTTTTTTGCAATATTTTTTTTTAGTTTGGTATTGTAGAATAATCCCTTGTATTATTATTCTTAGCATGATTATTAGGCTACTAACACTTTGACTATTTTTTTTAAACATGACCTTTAATGTGTTTGTAAATTATTGTGGTTGTTAAGGCGTAGTCCAGTCTTGAACCCTTGTTTGACATGTTTTTTTGGACTTGAGTGATGTCATGTGATACTCATCATGGCAATACCATTACACTTCACATTTTAAAATTAAAAGTTAAGATCTATTAAGAGTATTTTTCTTATTTTTGTTTCAATAATAAAATTGTTAAAATGCTAGATTATCTCATTCTTCTTGCCTTTTTTTTCAATTCTTATTTGGTTTTGTATTTGTGTTCAATAGATTTTTACCAAACTTCTAATTCTTAAAGTTAAATGTCATTTTTTCATTAATTATTCAATTTCATCGTATCCCTATTCCATATCTATTAAGAGCTTAATATTTACCATCTTTGTTAGAAGTTTTTGAATATTCAATCGTTTGACGCCTTTGTCAAGGTACCATTTTGTTTATGTTTGCTGGTACATCTTGAGCATATTTTTTTGTTATTGTTTCTCATGTAATAGATTTATGTTTACCCTATCCAAGAACTTTTACTTAACATGCTTGATCTTCCCATCCTTTTTTTCTAATCCTCTTTTGTAATATTTATTTGTCATGATTTTTCTTACCATCTATTAATATAATCAACTTAACTTTACCCTTAAGAAAAGAGCTTAATCTTTATCTACATGTAATTTTATCATATTATCATTAATCATGGACTTTAATGTCTTTCTTGGAAGACCTTTTAGTGGGTTTTTAAAATGGTTATGTGGAAACCCTTAGTTGTTTATATTATAATCTTCTTTGAGTATAACCAAATCATTTGAGACATTGCTCATATAACTTATCTACAATAAAAGTTAGTTCAAGTATTCCTATAATATTTATATTATACAATTTATTTCTATTTTTAACATTCAAAATTTTAAAATATACTTATTAATTAAGGTACAATCATTAGTTTTTTAATATACATAAACGAGTTTTAGAAATGTTGCAATGATCCATGAAAGCACACAACTACTTACAAGCCATGAACATGCTAGGTAAAATCATCATCATAAAAATCATACAATATAATGGAATAACAAGAGAGATCATTGTATGTCAATAAGATGAGGAGAAGATAATTCCTAAGACAAAATAATGTCTAGAGAACTAAGTTGTAAATATGACAAGAAGAATAAGAAGAAAGGATACACATAGGAAAAGCTTCTAAAGAAGAAATCCTAACCCTTCCAAATGATACTTAAGAAAAAACTATTACTCCTAGTTCATAAAGGATGATAAAATGAAGACCTTCATAACCTAATCTTGATTAAACTATCTTAGAACTGTATGCCCAAGTTTCGAAAAGAAGATTGGAGCATCAAGGACTAAAGATTGAAGAAAAGTAAGCATAGTGAGTCCATACATCAAAAGGAAAAGATAAAGAATTTAGAAGGATAAGTACATAAGAAGATGATAGTTGAAAATAGTTATCATAGCCTAGTTGTGAATTGCTTAAGGAGCTTCACATGGCCTAGTCGATGTATGACTAAGTAAGAGAAAATTTTCAACACACTAAATGTGTTAGAGAACCCATGATGAGGAGAGATCCTAGGACAATGCAATTATTTTACCATTATGAGAGGAAGAAGCACACCACCAAAAGATGAGAATAGCCCATGAACATAACCTGGAATTATAAAAAAACATCATCATTATCATGTCAGCCTTGTTCCAATAAAATGAGGTTGGTTATATGAGTCCTTTTTTCCATTTAGCTCTATGAAGAGATAGATCTCTATTTATTTGCAATTACTTCAAATCACCTTCAATTGTTTTTTCCCACATTTTTTGGATCTTCCTTTAAATAGCATTCTTGAAATAGTGATGATTAGCCCTTTTTTATATGCTCATTATCTAATATTCTTTTCACATGCCAAACCATCTAAGATGTCATTCCTAAACTATAAAGACCCAAATACAATAATAAAATAATTACAAAGATGAAGGAGAGCTAAAACTAGTCCTATTTATACTATATTTATAATAGTATATAATTAGTACTAATCTCTAAATTATATTATTAATAACTCATTACATACCATAGTGGATTGTTAGCCATAAGACTTAGGGTACTCAAACTCATAGGAATTATTGCATACTACAATTAGTCTATTAGTAATGTTTTATAATGATGTCATTTTACATAAAATTATAGATCATTGTATATTAGAGTTAACCATGTACACATTAAAAAAACTCTAACCCACATATTGCTAAGCATCTATATTCATGTCATATTAAATAATTATTTATGTCATTTTTTATAACTCAATATATAATATCATTATAAATAGTAAGCCTAATCACTAAATTATAAAGTTTTTTATAGTTTTATTGACATAATTTTATCACATAAAACACTATTATCTTATCTCGATATTGATAATCTTGTCTCAATTTTAGTTCTTATATCCTTATAAATTAGGTTGCATAATTGTCTAAAATACTTGTTACTATTTCTAATTTTGTTTATGGCAATCAAGTTTTTGTATACTCTTGGATCTTAAACTAAACACCAAATGATAAGTTTCATAGAGATTCTTTTAATCTTTTTCCAATTTAGATATGATGTAAAAAATTTTGTATAGAAATATTTTATTACATGATCACAACATTATTTGCTTAGAATAATGGCTCCAATTTGGTAAGGATGGTGTTAGTAGTGGCCTTGAAACCCAACATTGCTAAATGTAGATTATGTAAGCATAGCAACTAGGCTATGATCCATACGCTTATGATGTGCCAGTTTACATCCTTTCTCTCACTGTCTTCCTCTCTCATCTTCTCCCTTTCATATGTTCCCTTTTCCTCCAATATGTTATGAGGCCTTAAAGTTAAAAGCTAGTCAATACCCTAAGTATAATCCCTATACCATTATTATGCTTTCATCATTAGTATTATCTAAGTGCATTGTTAAAGTATTTACTTCACAAAATGTATTAGTTCTGCTAGTTTACCCACTTTTTCATTCTCCAATGATGAAGGCAAGTGTGGTGTCAAAATTATTCCATTCAAGTTCAAGTACCTAGAATCGTCCAAAAATAACATCAAAAGGCATATTTTTAGCTCATGGAGGCCTCAAGGAATCATTCTAGCTCATAACCGAACATATGAAAATCACTTTCGACAAACTTGAAAAAATTTGGAAATAAAAATTTTTCAAAGTGTTAAGGGTGACATTGATGTAGCATCAGTGTTAGTCCTAGACTAGCCAATCCACATCACTTACCTCAAAATTTCCTTTCAGTCTTCATTTCAACCCTACAAGATTCCAAATGGTTTGTCCACAACACTTTCAACATGGTAGGCATTAAATTTTGGCATTTTGGCAAGATGACATTAGGACTTGGAGATGAAATTTTATTAAAGTCTAGGACTAACACTAATGTTGACACCAAAATCAATATTATCACACCTAGAACCATCCTTTCCTTCTTCATGACACTTCTCACTTACATTCTAACTTCAATCTTAGCTTCTCAAGTTCTTTGACAACAAATTGACATTGATTCCAATGTAGGAAATGTTAGTTTTAGCTTGCTTGAAATTAGTCTTGGAAATAATGACCTAAAATGTTTCTAATTATTGCAAGTGATGCTAATGCTAACATCAAAATTAGCATTAGCATCACTATGCTTATGTCATCATCACCCAAGGTTATTAGGTTTGGATTTTGGTAGCATTTCCTAGGTTTACAAGCTCCTTGGAATCCAATAAGCATCATTATGACTCATTTCAACATTAGTTTAGGCATTCTACAGGCTTTGAATGACATTTTGGAAAAATTTTAAAAAAAATTTAAGTCTTTTACTAATGTTGACCCTGGTGCCAATGTCAACATTAGCACTTTTGGGACTTCCATCTTGAGACCATTAACCTGCACACTCTACATTTGACATTATCTCCTAGCTTCTTGAACTCCTTCACATGGTACCACTAGGTGTTAAAAGAGGTCCTAGAGGCTTGAAGTTACAGTTTGGCAAACACTAGTAAAAATTTTCAAAGTCCTATTAATGCTAATGTTTACATCAACATCAACTTCACCTGTAGTTGGACCCATGTGACTTATTCTTGCAAGTCAAGATTATTAAAATAATTAACTTCACATGAATTTATCTTAACTTAGGGGTCAAATTTGGCTACCCTGAGCTTATAGATATGGGATCAAAACCCATATTTTGGGGTTGTCTTCTTAAGATCTATAGTACTTTTCGAGATATTGACAAATCAAAGGCACAAGCATCTAGCATCCTAGCATCTCCCACATGCTTCATGTTCACCATGAATTCAATTCAATGTTCAAGTCTCCAATAGCCCAAGCACTAATATTGAGGTAATGCCAGCATTAACTAGGTAGTTCTTGCATTAGCTTTAAGATCATGAATTTTGACATTGAATTGATTTTGGATAACATCTACAACTTCCCATTCATATATTCACCCTCAAAACCCATATTTTGCTCACAATAAAGGTTATTATTATTAGTTTTATTTCACTTACATATTTTCATCAACACTTGTAGCTTAGCCTTTCATAAGAGACAAACATTTTTTTTAGCAATAGACTATTTTCTTTGTTTTTAAAGAGAATCAAAGCTCTTTCCTCCATATCATAGTTCTCAATATTTTAATATTTTACAGTCTTTTATTGACATTTCTATACTTAGATATTATTTCATTTCTCATAGTTCTTCTTCCATACTTGGTTTTATTTTTAGTAATAAAATCTTAATTAATTTTACTGCTTAAACCTATTATTTTCATAATTCTCCTATAGTTCCTAGTTCATGTGTGATAGACTAAGTCCACATTCAAGTAGAGGTTTGTGCACTTTTGTATCATAATCATTGACTTATTGAAGGTTACATTGAACTAAAGAGTGTTTATGGTCATGGATTAAGTATTTCAATAATTAATTCATGGATGTGTTCTTGTGAGATTGAGAAAGAACAATTTCACAGGAACATCCCCCATAAAGAAATACTAGAAAATTTAAAAACATAAATATATAATTTGCTAATAATCTATACAATTTAAAATTAAAATGGACATTCATAGAATAATTGAAATTAAAAAATTACATACAATTTTAAGAAGTAAGCCGATCACTGATATTTTCTAAAGAGTTATAATTAGTATTTGAAAGACATCATAGTATGTTTAAGGTATTTTATATAAAATACTAGGCATGAAATAATTGAAGTAATTAAATATGATAAAATGAAGGTCTCATTTCAATAACATTCCAAAAAATTAAAGTATGAAATAATATAGAATAAAGAAAATAAATTTATCTTTTAAATATAAAGGGTGAAGTATTCTATGTAAGAAAGTATTGAAGGAAGGGGCTCTCAAAATCAAAAAAAAGTTGATTATAAGTACAACTGTAAGATATATAGCCAACATAATACTTTAAAGGAACTTACAAAACATATAATAATCATAAAAAAGAGTTAGCTAGAAAATACATACCAATAGAGGCAAGTATTATAAAATAAGAGATTTTATGTTGTTGTATTGTGTAGGCCAAATTTATACAAAAAAAGTATTGACATAAAATTGATTTTTTACCATGAATTTAAGGTAGCATGCATGAATGTCTATTCTTACCTTACATTTACTATCTTATTGAACAACAAATTTGCTATGCATAGATGTGTTGCATGATGATATCCTTTAATACTTATAATGTTTCCTTTCATGTCTTTTAATATCACCATAATTTTAGAAATTTACATTTTGCAATTATAAAAAGAGGATCTATACCATTCACCATTCTTTGTTCATTAAGCATACTTAAACTCTAATACTATTTGGAAAAGATATTAAAAGTAAGGATTCTATTCATATTTAATTAATTTTAAAGACAATAATGATGGTAACATCGGATGTTAAAGACAAGGATTCTATTCTAAAGTTCCCCTTGAATGGTCCATTTGATGTTTTTAGGACTATGCCTCTCTACATCAAATTTCCTTTTAACTTTCTTTAATGCAACCACCATTAACTTTTTTAAGGCATGGTAGACATAAAAGGTCATTCGGACTACTGCCTCTTGTTTATTTGCAAAGAATCCATATTCAATGGATGTCGCTTTACGGTTCAACAATAACATAAGGATTTGAACTGCATGTCTAGGTTTGTCCAGTACATGGTAACACTATATTATAATAATGTTGCCTTCCATTCATTTCATAAACTTTGTGTTGATTCCAACATCACCCATGGCTAGGAATGGGGCCATGATCAACAAGTATAATTCCATAGCACTGAGCACAAAGAAAGTTAATTTGTACAAGCACATCTTGGGGCTCGATTCATAATGGCGAGCTTGTGGTGGCAGTTATGTTACCATGCCATGATGGCATGGATGTAATGGCCTAGATGGTGTAGAATGTCGGTTATGTAATGGCCTGGGTTGTGGACATACCCATTGTAATAATGATGGAAGTTATGTCTAGCTCAAGTGCTGGGTGTAACCAATGGTGACAGTGGTTGAAGTTACGAAGGTGGTGGATGACTTGGTGGTCTTAGGCATTATGAAAGTTGTGTAACAGCCTGAGTGGTGGGTGTAACCAATGTGGAATGTTGGCATTTAAACACTTGGATGCATGACTATAAAGGTAGTGGATGAGCGAACATTCAGAAGAGGGGAAGCAGGTGGCCTCATTTCTCTCTTGCATTGGGGGCTAGCCTCTCTCTCATTAGAGACAACCTCCCTCTCTCTGTAGATTCAAATCACTAATTGTAGCAAGGTTCTCTCTTCTTCCTCTCTTTGGCAATGGTGAAGGTACAACAGGTGTCCTCCTAGGATTTTCTACCACCAACGGTAGGTTTTGTGGTAGGTGATAGTGAGGCACATGGTGGTGGTACACTAGACAAGCTTTTCTCTCTCTCTTTCCCTCTTTTAGTAGTGCCAAGGAGTGTTAGAGGATAAGGGATCAGTAGACAACCTTCCTTTCTTTGTAGATCCAAATCGACGACTACAATAGGATTCTCTCCTCTTCCTCTCTTCAGCAATGGTGAAGCTACAATAGATGGCCTCCTTGGGTTTTCTACCACCAATGATAGGTTGTGTGGTCGGTGATAGCAAGGCATGTAGTGGTGGAACACTGGATAGATCTCTCTCTCTCTCTCTCCCCCTATTTTAATAGTGCTAGGATAGTGTTATAGGACAAGGGATTAGTAGAAAACATCCCTCTCTCTGTAGATCCAAATCAACGATTATAGTAGGGTTCTCTCTTCTTCCTATCTTCAGCAATAGTGAAGTTGCAACAGGAAGTCTCCCTAGGTTTTTTGCCACCAACGGTAGGTTGTGTGATAGGTGACAGTGAGGCACGTGATGGTGGAACACTAGATAGATATCTCTCTTCCCCAATCTTTTAGTGGTACCAGGGTATTATCAGAGGACAAGGGATTAGTAGACAACCTCCCTCTATCTGTAGATCCAAGTTGATGACTATAGTAGGAATCTCTCTTCTCCCTCTCTTCAGCAATTGTGAAGCTACAATAGGCAGCCTCCATGGGTTTTCTACCATCAAAGGCAGGTTGTGTGGTAGGCGATAGCAAGGTGCATGGTGGTGGAACACTGTACAAATATCTCTCTCCTTTTTCTTTTTGGATAGCATGTGGGATAGTGGCTACAAGTGTGCATGACAACATACAACAAATGACTCATTGCAATAGTCCCTAACTAGGCAGTCTCTTCTTCTCAACAACTTTCTTATTTCATTTTTCTTTCTCCTCATCTACCAATAGTAGATAATGCCAGTAGACAATCTCTCCCAACAATGTGGGATCTAGCTTCTTCTTTGTCCCTCTTCATGTGATGGTCATGGTCTTTCTACCTTGCAATGGACACCATTGGTAGTGACAGACTAGCAACATCAATGGGAGTAGGAAAAATTTAAATTTTCTTGCTACCTACTATGTTTTTATGAAGTCTTAAATTTCAAGATACTTATTCAATTTGAATTATCCTAACTTTGTAATTTAATTTATTTTGTTTTGAAGTGTCACATGGCCCTCTCTAGCTAAGACTATTCCTAAGTTTCTGCATCCATATAGGAGGTGCCCTAGGCAATAGTCTCCTCAAACAAGTTTTTCCCCCAGCTATTGGTACATCCAAAATCTATACATCAACAAATTTTTTGGTGTTAGAAGGAGGGCCTTCTCAAAATCCTAAACCTTCTTCTCCTTATTTTGATTTTGGTAGTATTCACTTGAATCCTAACTTTGTCCTCTATCTTCTACGTCTCCTGTTAATATTTCTATGGTTGTGTTGTTCCTTGCACTTGCATGCAATTTTCAGTTTGAGGGCTAAGTGTTAATGCAGACATCACCCATGCTAGGCATGGGGCCATGATCAACAAGTATAATTCCCTGGCACTAAGTAGAAATAAAGTTAATTTGTACAAGCACATCTTAGGGCTTTATTCATAATGGTGAGCTTGTAGTCATAGTTACATTACCATGCAATGATGGCATGGATGTAACGACTTGGGTGGTGTAGAATGTGGATTATGTAACGACCCGAGTGGTGGACATAACTATTGTAATAATGGTGGTAGATATGTCCAACCCAAGTGGTGGGTGTAATCGACAATGACGGTGATGGATGACTTGATGGTCTCAGGCATTACAAAAGCTCTGTAACAACTCGAGTGGCGAGCGTAACCAACATGGAATGCTGGAATTTAAACACCTAGATGAGAGGCTATAAAGCTGATGGGTGGATGAGCATTGAAAAGGGGGGGAGTGGGTGGCCTCATTTCTCTCTGACATCAAGGGCCAACCTCTCTCTCATTAGAGACAACCTCTCTCTCTTTGTAGATTTGAATTGGCGATTGTACCAAGGTTCTCTCTTCTTCCTCTCTTTAGCAACAGTGAAGCTATAATAGGTGTCCTCCCTAGGTTTTCTACCACCAATGGCAGGTTTTATGGTAGAAAACAATGAGGCACATGGTGGTGGAACACTAAACAGATATCTCTCTCTCTCTCTCTCTCTCTCTCTCTCTCTCTCTCTCTCTCTCTTAGTAGTGCTAAGGTAGTGTTAGAGGACAAGGGATCAATAAAAAACCTCCCTTTGTCTGTAGTTCCAAATTGACAACTACAGTAGGGTTCTCTCTTCTTCCTCTCTCTACCAACAATGAAGCTCCAATAGGAAACCTCCATAGGTTTTCTACCACCAATGATAGGTTGTGTCGTAGGAAATAGTGAGGCATGTGGTGGTGGAACACTGGATAGATCTCTCTCTTTCTCCCTCTTTTAGTAGAAACATGGTGATGTTAGAGGACAAGGGATTAGTAAACAACCTCCCTCTCTTTGTAGATCCAAATTGGAAACTGCAACAAGCTTCTCTTTTTTTCCTCTCTTCAACGATGATGAAGTTGCAATAGGTAGCCTCCATCGGTTTTCTGCCACCAACAGTAGGTTGTATGGTAGGTGACAACAAGGCACATGGTGATGGAACACTGGATAAATCTCTCTCTCTCTCCCTCTTTTAGTAGTGCCAAGGCAGTGTCAAAGGACAAGGGATCAATGGACAACCTGCGTCTCTCTATAGATCCAAGTCAGCAACTGTAGTAGGGTCCTCTCTTCTCCCTCTCTTCGGCAATAGTGAAGCTACAATAGGTGGCCTCCTTGGGTTTTTTCCCACCAACGTTAGGTTGTGTGGTAGGTGACAACAAGGAACATGGCAATGGAACACTAGATAGATCTCTCTCTCCTTTTTCTTTTTAAAAAATATCATATAGCAAGTGACTCATTGCGATAGTCACTAACCAGGTAGTCTCTTCTTCTCGATAGCTTTCTTGTTTCACTTTTCTTTTTTCTCATCTGCTAATAGCAAACAACACCAATAGGTAGTCTCTCTCAACAACACGGGATCCAGCTTCCACTCCATCCCTCTTCAAGTGGCAGTTGCGGTCTTCTTGCATAGTAGTGGACACCATCGGTAGTGACAGGTAGGCAACATTAGTGGCACAAGGGAAAATTTAAATTTTCTTACTACCTACTATGTTTTCATGAAGTCTTAAATTTCAAGACACTTGTTCAATTTGAATTCTCCCAACTCTTCAATTTAATTTATTTTGTTTAAAAGCATCACATGGCCCTCTCCAGCTAAGACTATTCCTAGGTATTTGTACCCATACAAGAGGTGCCTTAGGCAATAGTCTCCTCAAATGAGTTTTTCCCCGTAGTTGTTGGTACATCCAAAATTTATGCATCAACACTTTGCCTTCAAAAACTAATGAACAACAAGGTACCCCTACACTCAACCATAATAATATGAGCATTTCATGCATGATCTGGTTGAATTCCAAGGACCAAGTGCTTATGTGCCCTTGTGGAACAAGGATGGGTTGGTTGATCGTTGTCTTCCCAAGCTTACTTGTATGTCATGATTTTATGATTAAGTAAGCTTGAGGCATATGATTTTTATAGCTTTTAAGTTTTTATGTCCTACCACTAAGAAGGGAGGAGAGAGTTAACTAAGTGACTAATTTAGCTTAACTACTGATTAACTAGGCTTTAACTAATCCTAACACCAATATCCGTTCTCACTTGCTGTACACATCCTGAACAAGTGCAACACTACTGGGATTACCAAAAACTAATTGTTACTGGGTTACCAAGTGTTGCACACATGCTCGAAGTGATCGTACTGAGTGTAATTTAATGATTTTCTTAATTGATCAAAATGAATTGCTATGCTAATAACAGAAATGTAAAGTGCATAAATAAAATAAAATAACATAAATACATAAGAAAATAAAATAAAAGAAATGTGTAAGAAAATAAATCTCAAGTGTTGTAAGGATAAATCAAAGATCTTGTCTTTATTTCCATACACAAGGTGTGCTCAGGTACATAATGCTCGAATAAAGATCCATCCACACTTTGACCTCCTACTACGAGCACTTGGAAAATACTCTAACTTTCTGACAGATTACAAGAGTTTCACTACTTGACTACTACAAGACTTCTTTCCAATTCTGCACCTGGGCACTGTATTTATAGACTTGGGAGCAACTACTCTAATAATTAGAGTAACCACTCTAATAATTAAAGTCATCGATCCAATAATAACTACTTTAATTATTAGAGTAACCACTCCAATACTAACATCTCTAATAATTAAAGTAACTGCTCCAATAATAACTACTCTAATAATTAGAGTAACCGCTTCATCATGCCCCCACGACTGAATGAAAACTCATGCTCAAGTTCCTTACAAAATATTGGGAAGGTATGGGATTATTGATTAATTAACAACTGATGGTGGAATGGAATAACAAACTCAACATGCCCAGTGAATGGATCAATAAGCATATTACAACATTAGTGTTTATGACCATTGTGGTGAACACTTGTACGTATATGACATCCAAGCCTTTATTTGGAAACTCAAAGAGAAAAAGAGAGAGAGAAATAAGATGGAGTGTGTTGCCACCAATGCCGAGATTGCACCTTCCATTGTTTATCAATAGCCATGCCACCAAACTTGCTCCTTTTGTAAAGGCTCCAGTTCTAGTCCATCCTGAGTGCTTCCTCCAAGCCTAGTCCATTGTTTTTATGATCGCCATCTACACACAAAACACAGTCACAAATGAGCAAGGATAGATAATCCACAATGTAGTTGATACCTTACCTCGATAGGAAGCACATTGGCTAAGTTGTGGTTATGGCAGAAACTGCTTTGAAAATTTATCACTAGCAACTACCCAAGGTGTAGGGGTTAGGAAATTAGTAAAATGGAAAAAATTGAAAAATTTGTACTAGGTATCCCATGACTAAGAGTGAACCTCTGGTAGCTATGAGATGGAGAAATATGAGGAACAAGAAATATGGGGAAAATAACAATGGCAAAGCCAATCAAATGGATGTCATGGATGGAGATGAAATAAGAGATGATTTATTGCAAGAAATTTTTAAGGCAAAGAACTTAACAATTGCACCAAAAAGGAATGCCAGTGGATCCTCCCCAAAGCAGGCTCATGTCCTTTATGCCCTGACAAACCCACAAACCAAAGAGTCCGTAGGCTCTAGGAATGTCATTTGGAAGTAAGAGTTAAAAAATTACCCACAAGAATTCACCAAAGAAAAATAATGCATCCACCCAGAATGAACTAATGATAAAACTAGAAATGAGGTGGAAAATGGGAAGAAAGATGGAGAGGAGAGAATGGAATGGAATCCCAAGAACAATGTTGTGTAAAGCCCCTTGTGTACTTTATAGTTAATGTAACTGAGTAGAACTCATCCCAAATCTAGACTCAAACAAACCACATCCAGTGACCTCACATCAATACACTTGACCAATCCATGCACCTGAAGTAACAAGAATGCTTCCACAAAAAGTTACCACCATTCCAAAGAGAGTGAGATGGAGAAGTAGGAAGCTAAAAAGGGCCTTAGTTAGAGGGAACCTTCAGGCATGGGTAACATATCTTTTCAGTTACATAACTAGTTCTTGTAGCCCATATTACTTTATTATGTCTAAGGGGTGTGCTTCGAATTCTCACTCTTTTTTTTTTTTTTTTTGCATGAGAACCAAACCATGCAAAGACTTATTTTGATTCACTCAGCTTCCCAATTTTTGAACAATGTCAGAATGGCAAAAAACCTAAGAAAAAGCATCAAATCCCCTTGAAGTCACATCCTTTGAGTCTTTCCTTGGTTTGAAAAGTACCTAGCCATCAATTCATTAAAATTTTAACTAGAAAAAGGGATTGTACAGTTCCAAGCCAAAGGAGACCATAGAGTTTTATGGATAAGTGGATGGCATGGACTCATTGCCTGTTTTACCAAAAGAAACATACCTTAATGTCAGCATCATAATTCAAATGTAAAAACCAAACATTAGCAATCAATATGATATAATTCAATCCACCAGCATGAGCACTTATTGGATGACAAATAAAAGAAATCAAGCAAACAAAGAAATAGTAAAAATATGAATGATGGTGTAAAAAAAAAATAAGAAAAGTTGAAAGAATGTGTAAAACAAAAAATATGTAAAACAAAAATTCAAAAAACAATTGAGGGCCTAGAATGGTTAGCATAGGTGGCCATCTCCCCCATGACTAAGTTGGAAGGAGGAAATCCGATATAGTGAGCAAGGTTGTCCATCAATAGAGGTAGCATGTGTACTGGCTATTCTAAGCTCATGGAAAGGTTTAGGGTTTAAGGTTTATGATTTGTTGTTGAAAAAATCATGTGGCTATAGATGATGTACAATCCTTAACAGCAACTGCTTCTACCCATTTTGTTAGGTAATCAATAGCAATAATAATATAAGCTTTTTCATTGGACATTGGTATAATCGGCCCCATAAAATCAATTCCCCAAATGTCGAAGGGTTCTAATGGTTGAATCTATTGTTACAAACCCTCCATTCTAGCAGTCATTCCCCCATCATGTTGACAGCACTCACAAGATTGGATGAAATGATGTGTGTCCCAAAATAATGTAGGCTAATAATATCCTGCAAGTAGGATCTTGATGGTCATTCATCTCCCAACATAATGACCCCCACAAGGAACCACATGAGCATCTTGGAGAACTCTTAGTTGTTCTATATCAAGAACACATCATTGAACTAAGCCATCAGGACACACTTTGTAAAGTTGCCCATTGATCTCCATAAAGTACTTGACTCAGTGAAGAAACTGTTGTTTCCTTTTAAGGTTTAACTCTTGTGGTGTTTGTTGGGTGAGGAGATAGGTAAGAATGCTACTGTAATAGTTTGTCTCCATGGGTGATTGATTATTCACTACACTAGCAAAGAGGAATTCATCAAGGAAATAACTAGAAATTAGATACTCATCCTCTTTGTTGTCCCATCACAACCGAGATAAATGATCAACAACTACATTCTTGGTGCCCTTGCGATCGATCATTGTTAAATCGAACTCTTGTAAGATTACAAGTCATCGTATGATACAAGCGCTTACCATTGACTTATTCATGAGGAACCAAATTGCATTATGATCTATATGTATATATACTTTATATCCCAATACATAGTGTCTAAAATTTTCTAGTGAAAACACTACAACCATTAATTCTTTCTCTCTGGTAGTATAGTTAAGTTTTGCACTAGCGATACTTCTACTTGTATAGTGGATGTAATAAAGATGCTTTTGGTCATCTAACTATGTAAGTATAGCTCCTAAAGCATAGTTGGATGTGTCAATCATGATATGGAATGGTTTGGACTAGTTAAGAGCTTGTAGAATGGGTGTTTCTACTAGCTTCTATTTCAGAGTTTGGAAAGCTAATTTACATTCCTTGGTCCACTCGAAAGGTACGTCCTTTTTGATAATTCCACCAATGGTTTGGTAACCTTTGAAAAGTTCTCAATAAATCTCCTATAGTAGCCAGTATGTCCAAGGAATGACCGAATATCTTTAATAGTTTCTAGTTGATGGGTAATTCCTTGAATAATTTTGATTTTCTTGAGGTCTACCCCTATCCCTGTGTGTGCGATTTTGTGCCTTAGTACTATGCCTTCTTGGACCATCAAATGGATTTTTTGCTAGTTGAGCCTCAAATTGGTTTCTACACATCTTTTTAACACTTGCTCCAACCAGTCCAAGGCTTGATCAAAGTTTGCTCCATAGGTGGAGAAATCATCCATAAAGACTTCTACACCATTTCCTATCTACTGTTGAAATATGCTTAGAACTAGTCTTTGAAATGTTGCAGGGGCATTGCATAAGCTAAATGACATCTGTTTGTATGCAAACATTCCCTAAGGACTAGTGAATGTAGTCTTGACTTGGTCTTCTGGGGCTATTTTTATTTGGTTATATCTGATATATGCATGCAGAAAACTGTAGTAGTGATGCCCTGCGATGGTGTCTAAGACTTGGTCGACAAATGACAATGGAAAATGATCTTTGAATGTTTCCATATTTAGTAGCCTAAAATCTATACACACCCTCCATTTACCTCCCTTTTTAGGTACAATAACTAAGGGGCTAACCCATTCTCTATCAGTAATGGGGTATATGAACCCAGCCTTGAGAAGCTATTTGATTTCTTCCTTAAAAACTTGCTTCAACTTAGGGTTCAATCGCCTCTACAGTTGTCTTTAAGGCTTCATGGATGGGTCAGTGTAAATTCTATGTTGGCATATCCTAGGATCTATTCTAGTTAATATAGAACATGACAAAACAAAGGCTTCTAACCATTTATTTATTACCTTCATCAGTTCTTCTTTTTGTTGAGGAGCAAGCTTAGTGTTGATAATTATTGGTTTTCCATTTTTAAGGAACGTGTGTTCCATACTAGTGGGAAATGGTTTTAGCTCAAGGGGCTCCTGCTTAAATTTCTCAAGGATTTCCAACTTCCCCCAATTGATATTTTCAAGGTTAATACTTGGAAGTTGGTAGTGGACTTGCTCTAATGCATTTATGCTATTGATGTAAGCACAAGTTAAACCCTCAGTTGGTTTCATGCATATGAGTGAACTACTTTCTTGATTAGCTGTCAGCCACTGGGTGTCTTCCTATCATATGGTTACTACATATAGACATCTTTGTATGTTAATCACTTGTGCACACTGATTACATGTAGGCAATGCTAAACTTTGCACAAACCATGACCTTTGCACACAATTACACCCTATGTCACTGTATGCAATGCATAGAACTTTCTTCTTCTCGATCTTTCTAAATGTATTTTCCTTTGATATTTCTAGGGAAAGATCATGGATTCCTATGCATGCATTGATGATGCTTAGCCATGCTCTTCCCATTATGATTGGGAAGTCCCCTTTATCATTTTTTACCTAAATCATTAGGAAATTAGCTGGTTATGATCACCCACAACTAGTGGTAACAATGTCTTCCACCAGTCCCAATGGGATAGCGATGGATTGGTCAGCCAACTCTAGATGAATGTTGCTCTTTTTCAATGGAGGCAGGTTCCAGAACTTGTACATTTCTTGAGAAATCAAGTTGATACTAGAACCTGAATCCAAAAGAGCCTTGCACAGTGCATTTTCAGTGATTTGTAAGTGTATTAGAGGACTCCTAGGATCAGAGAATTTCTTGAGAAGGTGGCCAAATTTGATCCAATCAGTGATGGCATGTGTTAGCATGACCATATGTGTTGAGTGTGGTCATTGGGTTGAATGGGGGCTTTGAAGTTTTGATTAATACTGAGGCATCTAAGGAATCAACCATTTGTGATTGCAAGGTCTTGGTTGGACTATTGGTTCTAAAGAAAGGTCTTTTCTTCATGTGGTTGTTGGAACCAATAGTAGGTTGAGAGTTAACAGCCCTCGTGGTGTTACATTGCTATGGTTGGGTAGGGATTTCACCTTGCATTGTACGAGTAGGTGTTAGTGGAGCTATTGGTGGAATAGATGCAACCGAATGAGAAGGATGACATGCTTGCAAAATATCACCTCTAGAAGAGGGAGTCCCATAATACTCGTGATCTTGGTAGTAAGGTTGAGGAGTGACATAACCAATAGAGTCATGTGGGGAGATTGGCTACTGCACGTAATATCCATACAAGTGAGGTTACTGATAAGGATACTGTTGCCTTGGTGGTCGCATTCCTCATGATTGTGGGTGCTTCCACTATTGATATTTCTCAATCAGTTGTGGTGGAGTTCCGCTAGGATAATATGTTAAAGGTTGTGGAACTTCCTTGGATTACCTTGAGGATAAGATAACCTTTGGGGTGTTTGCCTTTTGTTTAATTGTGGATTGAGTGCATACACCCCAGCCTCCTACAAATGTGAGATTATAGGGCAACATCCCTTAGGATGGTCATATTGACATATCTCACATCCATTATCATTATCTACTTTTGAATCCACAACCTCTTCAATGATGGAAACTTTGTCATTACCCTTGCTACGTGCATGTTCAGCCTTTTTCTTTTTTCTTTCCTCACCACCTTGCTCTCTAGACTCCTCTACTATTTTAAGATCAGTTTGAAATCTATTGTCTAGGGAATCCCACATTTGGTCTACCTTTGCCGAAACTTCTAATGTCATCTTTTATATAGGTAACATTTTCCTATTCACCATCTCTTCGAGTGGTGACTCTTCTTCATCCTCACATAATTTTACTCCCCTCTTCCAGAGGGAAGGATTTTGATTATACTCTTCTACACTTTCTCTCTTCCATAACTCATCTTCATCCTTAGCAATTTTCTCCAATAGTCTTTGAATTTGATGGGACCTAAGCTCGGATATTCTCCCTTTGACGTAAGTCCCAAGGGTTCTTCTCATTTCATGCCTAAGCCCATCCATGAGATGGCGTAGTTTCTCCCTTTGCGAATAACCATGGCCAGAACAATGATGTAACAGTGCATATTATCAGCGCATGGTAGCATCCAAGGGTTCATGTCCTCCTTGTTTTCAGCCTTGGATTTTCTTTTGCAAGTTAGACACTTGGGAGTACGTTTGGTACTTATCATTAAATAGTTCTAACATAGTACTCCATCTACAAATGGATTCCAGTTCTAAAGATTGGTACCAACTTTTTGCTTCTTTAACTAATGTCCATGGGAACAAATTAAGTTTTTTCCATTCATTATCTATGTTCTATAAGGAACACACATCATGGAATGCTTGTAAATGATTCTGACCATCAGTGTTATATCCCCTTTCAAATCATGGGATGTTGTTCATATCTAATATCTTGATCCTACTATCTTTCTGATGCCTTGCTAGAATTCAAGCAGCCTCAATTATGTCCAAAATACTTCTAGCAGTGAGGAGGAGTTCATCGTGATCATCTCATCCATGACATCTATGATGCCTACGTTGTTCCCTACTCTCTCTTATTCTATGTCATGACTCTCTAGAGTGCCCTCGTCCCTTTTCCTGGCTATTTCATCTATGAATTCCACTTTGCCTACCTTTATCCCCATGGTATTTTTCTTTATGATCATGTCTGGATATTGAAGGAGAGGATGAAGGTGAAGAAGGAGGAAAATCATTATCATGATGGTGTCTGCTACCTTCTCTTCTGCAGTCTCAATCTTGATCGCGATTATGATCAAAATGCCCATATTTATCTTGAGTTCGTGTCCCTTTTTCAAATCCTTTGTGCCCATGGATACTAGAACCTGTGTTATGAATAGTGGAATGAAGGTCCTAATACACAACCCCTTGGCCAAAGTCAAGGGGAGGAACATTTTTGTGTGGGCGACTACCTGAGGTAGGTTCACCACCCTCATTTTCACTTAAAACATATGGGGCATCCTGGGACCACTTACTCTTCAAAGACTTATGATGTCTCTCCTATTGCAAGTCCCTTTGATGTTGTGCCTCTGTGGAATGGTATTCTCTTGAGTCATGGTCTTGCACGACGTATTCTACATGTAAGTGCAGCATGCCAATTCATGTGAGAGCATGAAGAAGCATGCTTAGGACTAAATGATTAGGAGGTAACACTATGTTACCTTCTAAGTCTCACCAATGTAGTTGTTCATCTTCATGGAGGATAAAGGTGAAGTCTACTATATACTCATTGAGATGAATATATACCACTCAAACTTGTTGAGGGACTGGCAGATCAATGTCATGTGTATTATGTCGTCGACTATTTCCTGTTTTAGACCTAGGTGGTAAGAAACTTTCGTATGAAGAAGGAGACATACTTATTTATTCAATGTGCAATGTATTCTTGTTTATTATTTTATCAAACAACCCTAAGGGTTCATTCCAATAATGTGAATGATTTCCTATGTTCTAGTTAGCGCACAAACAACTAAGTCCCTGGCAATGGCACCAATGATGAGTGGTGAGGTACCCCTACACTCAACCATACGAATAAAAGTGTTTCACGCATGATCCAATCGAATTCCAAGGACTAAGTGCTTATGCGCCCTTATGGAACAAGGATGGGTTGGTTGATCGTTGTCTTCCCAAGCTTACCTATATGTCATGATTATATGGTTAAGTAAGCTTGAACCATATGATTTTTATAGCTTTTATGTTTTTATGTTCTACTGCTAATAAGGGAGGAGAGATATAACTAAGTAACTAACTTAACTTAACTACTGATTAACTAGGCTTTAACTAATCCTAATACCAGTATCTGTTCTCACTTTCCGTACACATCCTGAACCAGTGCAACACTACTGGGATTACCAAACGCTAATCGTTACTAGGTTACCAAGTGTTACACGCATGCTCGAAGTGATCATACTAAGTGTAATTTAATGATTTTCTTAATTAATCAAAATGAATTTCTACGCTAATAATAGAAATGTAAAGTGCATAAAATAAAATAAAATAACATAAATACATAAGAAAATAAAATAAAATAAATGTGTAAGAAAAAAAATCTCAAGTGCTACAAGGATGAATCAAAGAGCTCATCTTTATTGCCATACACAAGGTGTGCTCAGGTACACAATGCTCGAATAAAGATCTATCCACACTTTGACCTCCTGCTATGGGAACTTGGAAAATACTTTCACTTTCCAACAGACTATAGGAGTTTCACTAGTTGAATAATACAAAACTTCTTTTCAATTGTGTGCCTAGGCACTGTATTTATAGACTTGGGAGCAACTACTCTAATAATTAGAGTAACTACTCTAATAATAACCACTCTAATAATTAAAGTAACCACTCCAATAATAACCACTCTAATTATTAAAGTAACCATTCCAATAATAATAGTTCTAATAATTAGAGTACTCACTCCAATAATAACCAGTTTAATTATTAGAGTAACCACTCCAATAATAACCGCTCTAATAATTAGAGTAACCACTTCATCAAAAACATTCTAATTAGAGTAACAATTCTAAAGGAAAACCTAGAGTATTATTCTAAATTCAAAATTTGTAATAGGAAGGAAAACCTCACATGGAATGGCTACAAATAAACCATGACCGAGGTGTCCAAAGTTTTGTTCTTTTATTTATTGTGTTTCTCAAATTAAAAGTTGAATGTAATTTTGATGCATTATGGTTTTTTTAAACAAAAATAATTATTTCTGAAGAAAAAATGATTATTGACAGTTCTCAACACAATCATGGTTTGGATTTTTATTCTATTCTTTTTGAAAAAAATTATTCAATTTCTTCAATTTTGAACAACTTGAAGCACATCGATAAAATATTACAGAACATAAGGAATCTCTAGAGTTTTATAGAACATAAAAAAGTGTGCAACTTGTTGTGACATCTACATGTTGCATGAGCTATTAATTTAGATGATCTATGTAAATTTTCAAAAAAGAAAAAAAATAGTCTACTGATACCGATGGGTAAGAAAATACTAAGTTACAATGAAATACTGAAATATTTTAGAAAAATCATTGCAATTGAACAAAACTTTCAGTGCATGCAAAGAATGACAAAGAAAATAGTTACATTATTCTATAACTTCTCAAACTTACATAACCTCTAAGAATTGCATCAATTGTGTTCGCCTTAGTGCAAATTGAGCATATTTCATCAACAATGCAAACTAAGATTGATATTTTACTTACTTACATTGACATTCTATTGGATATATTAGATTAAAAAAGGAGTTTTAGAACCCCACACATATAAATTTTTTTAATCTACATCTAACAATTAAGAGTTAGCAAGTAATTTTGCTCCAAATAAGCCTCAGAAAAAAGTAGCTCTAAAAATGCATTATAATGACATCATAGTAGACAATAGCATTGCCATCCTTGAAGATGCAAGTTTGAGCCTAATCATATCCTTAAGCAAAGCAAAAAAGCCCAATTCCACCAAAGATGGGCATGTCCCTCACCTCACTCAAAATAGTGTTACTGTCGAGTAGAGCCAGAGTGCTGCCATTATATTTTCCATTGTTGAACATGAAATTCATCTCCATGAGCAGCCTTAAGCCACCCTAAGTAGTGGAGGAGTTAGAAGAGTAAATTCCCTAGGCACTTCCCACCTGCTTAGAATCCATAGTTGGCCCCAGCATGAGTTGATCATCAATCACATAGATTAAGCCGAAGCTATTTAGAAAGCCCTTTGCCGCTGAAATTAGGTCATTGATATCGAGTCCACACCAATATCAGATCCCCAATGTTAGGTTTTTGATATTGGGTATCACAAAATCTATATATAGGTGGACACTTGGAAAAAATTTTCATCATTTTTCATTCTACGAAGGGAGAGTTTTTCAAATTTTCTTCTTTGATCTAAGCTCTAACCTCCTAGCTTTCCTTAGCCCTAACTTAATCATTATCACTCCAATTTTCTTGCTTCTTGAACCTATTTGATCATAGAGTTCTCATCTTAGTTGTGGGTCAGTACTAGTGAGGAAAATTTAAGCCAATTTTTAAAAACATTCTAATGCTTGGAAGGTATTTTAAGGGTAAGTATGAAGTGAAATTTAAAATTATTAAGGAATTATACAACATCTTAATGCTTGAACACCCAAATAATGTACTTGAAGAACCATAACCATCAATATGAGCCATATATAAAGAAAAAATGAACAATTATTAGGGATTATAATGGAATTAACACTTATGGGGTAACTTTTTGCAAACATTTTCTAACTTTGCAATCCTAGTAACTAAGAATTTGATCTAACTAAAGTATGAAAAAAGAAGGGAGTTATAAAAATTATAGAACACCTATTAATGATTCCTAATTCTTTAATGATTGCAGATTATCCCAAAGAGAGGAGCACAAGGAGGACCCTCACAAGGAGCAAGTAAACAACCAAGAGGCCAAGGTAGAGGCCAAACTAAAGGACAATAATCAAAACAAAAGGAGAAGGAGGCCCAATAATTTAGTATTCATTGAGAAACTCTTGATATAGGACAATAGGCTCAAAAGAAGTAGAAGAACCAAAAGTGCTAGGAAAACACCTCACATTGTCATAGAACTGCCTCCAAGCCATCCAAGAAAGATTCATCTTAACCATAGTCATTGTGGAGATGAACTTTGGCTAATTCATGGAAACTTTTTCCTAAAGCGATAAGCACACAACTATAAGCATCACTACTATGGCCAATAATTTCATAGAATGGAAAATAGTACCTTGGAGAGATTTATTAGTTTTGCCTCAACAAGGAAGAGGGAACTATAGTCAACATTGCAGGAATCTTAGTTTCATTCTTGATTAAGGATATTGTAGAAGCTTTGAATATATCCAACAAAAGGAGAAAGGGTAGCACATCTACCCACCCAATCTAACCCTGAAACTAGAAAACTATGGCTGAAATGGGCTTATGGAAAAGAAGATAAGGGATATAATGAACTAATTCTAGAAGAAAGAATATACTTTAGAATTGGCACTTATCACTTATTCTTAACAAAAGGACTCATTCGACTATACGCTTATGTAGCTAGAAGAAGTGCAATCTTGATGGACAAACATAATGCCAACCTTGCACAACTCTATTTTATGGAAATCCAAAGGTGGTTTAAATAGAGGAAGGAAAACTAACACGTCCATTCCTTTTCCTTATCAAGAAGCTATGCAAGTGAGCCAAAATCTTGAGATACACCAATGACATTCCCAAGAGGGCCCAAAATGCTTCATACATTAAGTTGTTCAAACTAGCACCACCAAGGAAAGATCATGGTGAGGAGTAGGAACAAGAACAAGAATAGGAGCAAAAACAACAACAAGTAGGGCTTAACAGCCAATAGTAACAACAACAATAGCAAGATCCACCATTGCTATCACAAGATTACAAACTATCAATGAGTCACCTGTAATCAACTGGGGTATAATGGAGGAAGCCAATGTTTATAGTTTCAGTAGATTCAACAAGTGCATAGATCTCATTACAATCAAGAGAAGAGGTGCAATGGTTAAAATAGATCTATTTGAATGCTGCATTGTTCCAAGTGGTGCTAGAGATCGAAGAGGGAGCCCTAGTAGTGGTAATGCAACATCAAGATGTAGCAGGAGTAGCAAAGGTGATTACCAACCAATCAAAGAGTTTTTTAATATACTTGTTGTACCATTGACAAATCTAACTAGTGCTAGAGATGTTCAAATGTTAGCTAGAACCTCAATGACTTCTACTAATCATGCAGATGTGATCAATAGACTACTACATAATGGGGAAGTCATGACAACACTTTTTGACATCCCCAATGGTGTCATTATAGTATAGTCTGAGCTCATTGCTACCAAAGAAAAACTAGTCATGATAGAGATAAGGGCAAAGCATGTAGAGAACAAAATTATGAGATTACAAGAAGAGCTCACTGCCATGAGAGCTAAACAAGAAGATGGTTTATAAAAATCCAAGTGAAAAACTCTAAATTGGAACTAGTGAAGGCTGGCTACCAAGGGTCAAAAGATGTAGCAACAAACTTGGCTAGAAGATTAACTAATTATCATGAACTCCATGAAAAGGCCAGAGCATTTGAAGAGGAGAGGAGGTATTTTGCCTAGTACATTAAGGCAAATCAGATGTTTTTGTAGCTACGGTCCCGATGGGATGTACCCACTCCATCACATATTGCACAACAAGCATGGATAGTACATGACCTATGAATGAAAGAGGAGAAACTTCAGGCACTCTTGAACTAGTATAAATTTCAAAAGCCTAATGACAAGGGGAAGCAACCTATGGAAGATCCACCACCACTAGGAACTCCCTAAACTACATCAAGCTTCACCAAATTTTATTTTCTGTTAAAGATGTCATGTCATGTGTCATTCTTATAAAAACCATTACAAAATTTAACAGTCATGTATATAGTAGTTGGTGTCATGTAAATCTACCTTCCAATTTTGTAAGGAATTGTATTCTAATTTTGTTTTAACTCAAGAAAATTTTTTTAGTCAATCATGGGGGTATGATAAATCAATTTTTTACCAACTATGATATCGGGCATCCGATATCAGAGTTGTATTATTGAATCTCAATATCATGGCACAAGCTACAATGTCAGATATCCGATATCATAGATGTGTGTGAGCCTATAAATACGACACTTAGGCACATGGTCCTCAAAAATGTTTTCATTCTAACTTAGTGAAATATTTTTAGTTTGTTTTCTTTATTCTAGTACTTAGCACTTAGTATTATATGCTTGCAGTGTGATGTTAAGTGATTAAAGATAGCCTTTATTTGAGTGGAATGTACTTGCACATGTTTCATGATAGAAAATAAAGATCGAGATTACTTTTCATCATTGTAGCATCACTTAGATTTCTTACTATTTACTTAAAAAATAAAGTTTACTATTTTTACTTAGCTTACTAATTACTATTTTCCTAGTTACTGTTTACTTTCCCATGAACTTTATTTTTACTATTATTAAGTGGAATGGATACAACTAATTCTAATTGTTAAGTGTGATCATTTAGTAACCTAGTAGTATTATTGCTTGGGTCACCCAATAGCAGAATACTTGGTAATCCCAGTAATGATTGCATAAGTCCAAGATGTGTGTAGAGAATTAGGAATGGATGTCCCTCACCTAGGCTAGACTAGATTTGTTTACCATTTACTTAGAGTTAGACATCATTACCATTATTTATGCTTACTAGGCATAATATGGCTAATACAACATTAGTTGTTATACACCTAACTATGAGTTAAACCATACACATAAATTTTACTAGCTCATGTGAAAAGATAGTGATCATGAACTTAAATCAATTACTAAGCATAATTACATTGCCTTATCTATGGAATTCAACTAGCCTACGCATGAACACTTATATCTCATATGGTTGGGTGTTGGATTACTCCACCACTCATCATAGGCTGATGTCTCAAAAGGAAAGAAACAAAAAGGTTGGATGATTAATGATGAAGAATAATTACCTTGAAGAATGGGTCACTTTAGAGAAGGGAAAGAGTCCTAGCTTTGGAAAGAATATTAAAAATGTTTGACCTTTGTAAGATTATGTTGTCAATAAAAATCTCTAGATCACTACTCATCCTAGCGCTAAACTACCACTAGGCATTGGAAAGACTCCCTCAAACTATGTTACTATTCTTTCCTTGGACACAAAGCATTAACTTTACACCTTTGTATCACTATGAGATTAGAGGAAAAAGTTTGCATGTGAAGCTTTAGATGGCAAGGTTAGTTCAACTTATATGGACAAGCATCGAATCTTCGTTGAATTAGGATGTGTGAGATTCTCTAAATCTAAAATAATGCTAAGTTAAGTTCAAATTTAGTGACTTATAGCTAATAACCATTGCCATTAGATCTTCTTTGCTGAAGTCATTCAGATGGACTATGAATTATTCAGTACCCTCAATTTCCTTTCCCTTCTTCAAGTTTGGGAATTTTGAAATAATAACAAATTTAAGCTTCACAAATATAAGTATATAAATGATGATATCAAGCTTCAAGGACATCACTTATTTCAAACAAGGAAGAGTAGATAAGAGTATGCCTTGCTAGTAGTTCAAAAGTTACACCCTTTTAGAATTGGTGGTCAAATGAAGAATACATATCTATCATGGTTTTTCAAGAAATTAATCATCACACTCTTATAATTGTAAAGGTATGTAGGCAACTAGAGCTAAGGCTTCTAATATGAGCATCTCTCATTCTCTTCAAAGACGAGGTGATGAGCAATGAGCTACTTGTATGCCCAACCATACGAATCACAAAGTGTTCATGCATAATTCAATCGAATTTTGTGAACCTTATTGTTTGAAGTGCACTAGCCCATTAGGAAGTGAATATAGCCTTTAGTTCAATCGTTGTCTTTCCAATTATAGTTGTGACATTCATTGGTATGGTTAAGTGTAACTGAGGCATCCTATTTTTATCATTTTATGTTTTATAGTGTGGTGCTTGAAATGTAGATAAAAGGAATTTGATTAACTAATATTAATTAACTAATTAATTAGTATTTAAATAATCCTAATATAAGCATCTGATCCCACTTTTTTTACACATCCTAAACCCATGTATCCATTGCTAGGTGACCAAGCATTACGTTGCTAGGTGTACTAAGCAATAACGTTATTAGGATTACTAAGCAAATATGTGTTACCCACAAAGCGGTTTTACTTATGTTTGTAATCTTTCTATCTTAATTGCCTCATTAATGTAGTAACTGAAAAATATTTAATAACTAATGAAAAACATTTAATAAATAATTAAGAACATTAAATGCATAAATAAAATAATTAATCTATGCAAAGTGCTACAAGGTTTATCAAAAAACTTGTCTTTATTACCGCCCACATTGTCGTGCTCAAATACAACAATGCTCAAATAAAGATTTGAACACTCAATGACTCCTACTATGGGCACTCAAAGGAAAAATTGTAACTTTCAAATGGAAAAAATGCAAGAGCTCTACTGCAACTATAATCTACTTATGCCATACATGTGACTGCAAGCATGTATTTATAGCTGACGCATGACACTATGTTGATGGGACCTTGTTGACACATGGTAAGATGCATCAACTAGGCCTTGTCGATGAGGCCCAGTCAACAAGGCCATGTTGATGTGATGTAGCCAACTTAATGAAACTCATCATGGCCCCACAACTGAATGGAAACTCATCCTTGAGTTCTATTACAAAATTGGAAAGCTATAGGATTATTGACTAACTTTTCTTCACAAAAAACAAATTGATTGACTTGACAAACAATGGAGTGTACGGATCAATACATTACAAAAAATGAAGATGTTCATGACATAAAATTAATCATCATGATTTAACTCTTCAATATTGAACAACATGTTCCTTGATGGTGTGAAGCTTGTTGGAGAAGATCAAATGGTCTTAGGTGGTGGTGGTTCTTAAGGCTCTGAGGGACCTTCACCAGCTTTACACACTAGTCGTGGTTGAGGTGGCTACCATTGTCCTACTACTACTACAACTTTAGGTAGGAGGTGGAAATCATCCAGTAGTGCTTTCATTTTCTCCTCCTTACTCCTAGGATCATGCACTGTCCACGCATCTTCCCCAATGTGGGTTGGAATGGGCACATCCCAAGGACACAGGATTACTGGAAACAATCCTTTACATTGACAAACTAGGCAACAAACTATTTACATTCAATGTTGAATGCCCTAATTATATCCTTTAGCTTCTGGAAGTCATTCATCTATCTAGCTTGGTTCTTAGCAATAGATCATTGATCATTGAATCATCCTCTAAGAACTTCAAGTTTAGTGTTAGCAATATCAAGCTTTTGCTTGATGTCCTCGTGGTGTTTGAACTCAACCTTGTATAGTAGATACAAGCTAGCCACTTATTTTTCTAACTCTGATCATGACCATCTAGAAATCAGCATTGCCAAGTTTATGTAATGGAGATTGGCCAACTCCATGTACTCTGTCATCTCCTCCATTTTCAACTCCTTCAAGAGAATATCTACTTTGTTGTAGGTGTCAATCCCATCAAGGATGGGTTGCCACATCTCTCTTCCTTGCTAGAGTTGTTGGGAGGGTTTCATTCACTTTTTCTTTGCCATTTGGATTTATTTTTCATTTACTTCTTTTTGCAAATAAACTTGGTCCTTGTAGTGATTTTTCACTTTCTCAAATTTGAGAGCTTTGTTCTTCCAAGTGATGATCACGATGGTAGAATTTTGACACAAGGTGTGTACCTCCTCCATTGATAGATTGTAATTTTTTATGGCCAATTTTCTTAGTTCAGTATTTACCCTTGCAAGCTACTCCTGCTATTGACGAATGAATCTTGCATTTGATCTCTTTGAACATCAACATTTCATAGCCAATGATTTTGTGCAGCCAATGCTTCATTCTCTTGGTGCATCTAATTCAAGTCCTTTTTTATTGAGTACATTTCAGCTTCTACTATGGACTATTTAAAGATGGTCATTACTGCTTCCTTCTCAGCCTTTCGAAATTATTCTTGAAGCTATTTGATAGCTTCATCTCTTGTCACTACAAGTTTGAGGATTGCTTATTCTGCAAGTCGTGTACAAAGTTCAGTAACCTCCATCGTTAAGCATTGATTTTTCTCTTGGGCCATTTCTAGTTGCCCCTCTAAAATAATTCACCTACCCCTTGCATTTAGCAGCTTCGACTGGGTTATGGTAATGTTCTCCAAAAGATCAAAGATTTCTAAATTCGGTTTCCTGATTCCTACCAGTTGTTTCAACAACTTTTCATGTTGAGCTACATCTAACTTCCTGCTGACTATGCCTATAGCAGCTACACATCTTAAAGTGAAAACATGTCTGGTAAAAATGCTACAGGTGCATTCAATGCTTCTACTACATGATCAACAACCACTTGTACCATTTTCTCCTACCCTTGATGCTACATCACCAAGATAGTTGCCTCTTCACCTTCCTCTAACCTCACTGAGAAAGTCCCAACATTCCTAGAGATTTCTAGGAATATATGATGTGTTGCTAATGATACCATCACCTTTTGAGCATTAGGATCTAACCTCAAAGGTAGTTGCGTCCTTTGGGGAGAGAAAATGGAACCACCCCTCTCCATATGGCTAATTGTTTGGGCCACATCATTAACGTGACTCATCGCTAGCTAATGCATAAATGGATCTATCCCACTTGTTTCTGCTTGTTACTCTTATTCACTCAAGAGCTATTCTTGGATTTTATGTAAATGCTCAATGGTTTTGTAGGCCTCAGATGTTATTTCCTAAGTGGGTGGTGGTGGCGATAGCTTCTCTTCTTGGGTTGTCGCTGGCATTTTATCATTCATGATTTCTAACCATGAAGCTAAGGGAGTGTGCGTAAGAGTGTCATTAGACTAGCAAACAATGTCTATCCTTTTACAAAGTTTTCTAATGAGGCATGGTCTTCCTTCCACGTTCATTTTCTTTAAAATATTTTTCAATCATCAAGTATAGTAGTTGTGGAAGGTTAATGGGGAACTTCCTACTTAGAGTAGTGCATGCTTAAGTAGAGAAAGCAGTCACCTTGCTTGGCCTCATTGTTGGATTGATGTGATAGGGTGCAATCTTGAAATAAATCTACTCGACCAATGTGAGCGCACCATACTCCTTACGGTTGACCTCATAACATTGCTGGGTCCACTCCCTCTTGGCCTCAAGATCATCTTTTGTAGACAATTCAGGTAGTTGTGTTCCTATATCAAGCAACCCAAGTGCTTGTGCAATGGCTTCTACAAAGTAGAATACTTGAATTTCCTTGATCTTGACAATGGACTCTAGGCTTTGGCTACTTCAGAAAAGATAGGTCTCTCCCATGTACCATTCTCCACTGGATGTGATGACTGGCCACATGGGAGAGATCCACAATTATGTCCGTACAACCTCTGGAGCTTTGTCCAAAAATGGCCCAAAGTTGATCTCTTGAAGAACCAATCTTTGAATGTCTCAGGATCAAATGATGTCTAGGAAAGATTGAGTCAAAGTGACCTCAAGCCTTGGTGTGGGTCCAACTACTTCTCCTATTTTTGATTGTTTGGTTGGCACTTCTTCCTTTGGAATTTTTTAGACGGATTCCACTTTGGGCTCCTCCCAAAGAAGTTCTGTTGCATGGGTTTCCTTTGGTAGTTCTTGGCCTTGTTCTTGCTAGTCCCTTCTAACTCTAGGTCGTTTCTCTTGTGGGTGTGAGGATTCTCCTTCTTGCAAATGCTTTTGTTTGGGTGCCATATGTAATCACAATAAGACCATGGATTAGCAATCATTATATAACCTTAAAAAAATTAGGATACCTTAACTCTTAAGGATAGTTACACTTGGCTAAGTGGTGATTATGGTGAATTTAATTAATCCAATTATCATTTACTTATGTATCATCATTAATAAATCATCTTGAAGGTAGTTGGAAGGATTAACTTATGAAAATGTTGATGTTTATATGTTGTTAAGGTTATTAAGCTTTTGGGGAAGTTAGAAAAATTTTCAAAAATTTTCATTGATTTTTTATCAGCAACCTTAAGGTTTGTGGCCCTTACGATAAAGATCTTACCTCCAATAAGCACAAGATTGAAAAACAGAGTAATTTGGACAAATAGTTAGGAATTTATGAGCTCTAGAAAGTTTTGGGCTTTGAAAAATTGCAAAAACACCCCATGTGTTATGAGCAAATGACAAAAATTCCCAAGTGTTCAGTGATATATATAGGATCTAAACACTACGTCAATGAGGCCTAGTTGATGAGGCCTCATTGACATGACTAGTTGTGTTGATGAGGCCTCATCAACATAGTCAACAACCACCATTGACTTGGTCAAACTTTGAAAATACAAGGAATTTTTGGATGAAATTGGGATTAAATGAAAGCTCAAAAGACTAAGAATAGTATGAAAACATGAGAAGAGGGTGTTGAAGCTCATAAATTTTAAGAAATGGAGAAACCTTTATTTAGTGGATGAATGAAATGAAAGATTAAGGAGTGCTGAGTAGTTTACACAATGGAAAATGTGAAAGATAGGATTGTAGCGATGTCAAAGGTAAGGAACCTTAACTAATCAAGCCAAGGGCTATGCAAGTGGGTCCTCCCCATAGTAGACGCATGCCCTTTCTGCCCTTGCATAACCTAAACTATGGAGTCCATGGGCCCATAGTCGATTTAATGATCATGAAAAGTTAAAGACCAACCTAAAATAATCTACTTGAGAATCCCAACACATTAGACCAAGAAATAGAGCATAACATAGAATAAGATAGTGAGGTGAGTTATGGTAGCATGGATGGATGATGGAGAAGGTAGAATGGAGTTCCGAATTGAGGTTGTAAGAAGTCCCTTGTGGAATTTGTGGTTAAAATGACCTAGGAAGTTCCATCCTCAGTCTAGACCAAAACCATCCACTTTTAGTGACTTCACATCATCACTCTATGACCAATCCACTCACTCAAGACATAAGAGTGCTTCCACAAAACAACCACCATTCTACAAAGAGAGGAAAAGAGAAGTAGGAAGTAAGAGAGAGAGGGCTTTATTTAGAGGATATCTTCAGGCATAAGTGCATGTCATACAAGTCTAATAATTAATGCTTGTAGCCCATTTATTTGTTCAAGGGGTGTGCTTTGGATTCCTATTGTTATATACACACACACACACACACACACACACACACACACACACATCATTTCTTTAGATGGGAACCACACCATGCAATGACGTTATTTGAATTCCTATTAATGGTTGGTGTGGAACGGTAAGAAGTTCATGAAAAGCACTCAAGAGCTCAAGCAAGAAGAAAAAGATAAAGAGTATTGAGTCCCCTTGAAGTCACACCCTTTACAAACCTTTGAATCCTTCCTAATTCCAAAACTACCAAGGTCATTGATTGATTAAAATTTTCTTTAATGGAAGGGACCTCAAATTTCCAAAACAAGGAAAACCATAGAGTTCATTAAATGGGTAGATGATGTGGACTCACTACCTATTCCATGAAAAATAAACCATGTCAAAGTCATTAGACTCATAATTCAAAAATAGAAACCATAAATCAACAATCACACATTAAGCATAAACTAATCATCATTAGTAAACAGCCATAGTGGCATTGTGTCTTGTGACAATAAAGCAAATTTATTAACAACAATAAGAAAATATCACACTTAAATAAAAAAATAAAGTAAAAAATGTAAGAAAATGTAAAATAGTCAAGAAGATTTAAAGGTACTAAAGATGGTGTAAATTAGAAAAATTCAAAAATCAAAGATTTGTAAAATCAAAAACATGAAAAAAATGTAGAAAAACTAAGAGGCCAATTTTATGGTCAGCACGGATGGCCATCTCCCCAACAATTGAGTTGGAAGGAGGAGATATGAAAAATAGAATGTGGTTGTCCATTCATTAAGGTGATATTTACACTATCCTATCTTAGTTTGAGGAAAGGCTTCACTTGTTGGATGTTGACCAACTACTTCTTATTTGGATAGTTAGGTTTGTAGATCAACATGGTCCCAGAGGGAAAGGTTTGATCAATTATATAAGGTCCCTCCCACAATGTTTGAAATTTTTTCATTTGGGAGACATCTGTAGGGTTCCAGCAAAGAACCTTATCTCCTAGTTGAACTTTTACTTTCGTGATTCTAAGGTTATGACGTTGCTTACTAAATGCCTTCTTCACCTCATTCAAGGATTGGGCCACTAATCAATTTTTTTCTAACACATTCAGATTGATCAATCTTTCCTTCTATGTTAGACTTAGGTCAAGGTTTAGATCATAGGCTATTGAGAGTGTATGGAGCTCAGATTGGATTGGGAGTGTTGGAAGTTTATTGTACACTAACTCATAGGAAGAATAGCCAATATGAAGTTTCCAAGTTAAATGATAAGTCTAGAGAGCATCATTAAGTTTTGTACTATAGTCCTTCTTATATTTGCTAATGGTCCACATTAGTATTTTTGTAATCTCCCGATTAGTTACCTCTGCTTGACCATTGGCTTTGGGGATGGTAAGGTGTTGTTAATTTATGTTCTGCCCCTATGTGTTACATTAATTTTCTAAATGTGACACCTATGAAATGAGTTCCATTATAAAAATTTAGTGAACATGAAACCCCAAACCTATTCATAATATTCTTTTGTATAAATTTGGTAGTAGTGGATGATGTACAATCAATAATGGCTACCTCTTCTTCCCATTTTGTATAGTATTCAACTATTATTATAATATACACATTTCCATTGGACATGGGTGTGATGGAACCCATGAAGTTAATGCCCCATATGTCGAAGGTTCTAGTGGTTGAATCCACTGTTGAGGAATTTCCATGCAAGTAGTAATCCCCTCATCACATTAACAACATTCACAAGATTTGATGAACTGGTGGACATCCCTAAAGATTGTAGGCCAATAATATCCTACCATTAGGATTTTTATGGTTGTGCATCTCCATGCATAGTGGCCTCCACAAGGTCCTTCATGAGCATCTTGGAGAATGCCTAGTTGATCTTTATGAAGGACACACCAACAAATTAGGCCATCGGCACATACCTTGTAGAGGTGTTCATTGATTTCCATAAAGTATTTGGCCCAATGAAGAAATTGTTACTTTTTTCTAAAATCCAAGTCTTGTGACATCTCTTGAGTGAGAAGATATGTGAGTATGTCATTATACCATTTTTTTCAGGTGTTTATTCACTTATTACTCTATTAAAGAGGAGTTCATCTAGAAACTAATCAGAGAGTAGGCTCTCCTCCTCTTTGTTATTCCATCTTAAGTAAGAGAGGTGGTTAGAAACTACATTCTTAGTTCCTTTTCAATCTACCATAGTGAGATCAAATTCCTACAATATCACAATCCATCATATAACATAAGGGCTCACCATCATCTTATTCATGAGGAAGTAAATTGCACTGTGATCCATATGCATAAATACTTTGTAACTAAGCACATGGTGCTTAAACTTTTCTAGCACATACACCACTATCATTAATTCTTTCTCCATGGTGATGTAATTTAACTATGCCCCCACAATACTTTTACTAGGGTAATAGATGTATTATGGATGTTTCTTATCATTCATCTGTGTGAGCATAGCTCCCAAGGTGTAGTTAGATGCATCTGTCATGATGTGGAAAGGTCTGGATCAACCTAGTGCTTGTAGAATTGGTGTTTCTACAAGTTTCTCCTCTAATTGTTGGAATGCATGTTCACATTCCTTAGTCCAAATGAAAGGTGCATCTTTCTTTGTAAGCTCTACCAACAACTTTGCAATCTTAGACAAATTCTTAATAAATTTCCAATAGTAGACAGTGTGTCCAAGAAATGACCGAACATATTTAATGATCTCTAGTTGATGTGTTATTCCTTGAATGACCCTTATTTTTTCTGAGTCTACCTTAATGGATCTACCTCAATCCCTTTTTGTGAAATTTTTTGCCCTATCACAATGTCTTCTTGGACCATGAGATGGCTCTTTTGCTAGTTGATCCATAAATTTGTCTTAACACATCTCTTCAACACTTATACAAGCTGATCCAAGGCTTGCTCAAATGTAGCTCCATAGGTGAAAAAGTCATCCATGAAGACTTCAACACCACTAGCAATTTTCTATTGGAAGATACTAAGGACCAAGCATTGAAATGTTACAAGGGCATTGCATAGACTAAATGGCATCTTACAGTATGTAAAATTCCCCCAAGGACTTGTGAATGTTGCCTTGGCCTAGTCTTCTAGTGAAATTTGGATTTTTTTATAGCCACTATAAACATCTAAAAAGCTATAATAACAATGCCTAGATATGGTGTCTAGCACTTGGTCTACAAATGGAAAAGGAAAGTGATCCTTAAATGTTGCCATATTCAATAGCCTGAAGTCAATGTAGGCCTACCATTTGCCACCTTCTTTGGTACTATTATGAGTAGCCTAATCCACTTACTATCCCCAACTAGATAGATGAACCCTACCTTGAGGAGTTGCTCTATCTCCTCCTTGACAATTTTCTTCAATTTGGGGTTTAGCCATCTCTGTAGCTACCTCCTAGGCTTCATGGCCTAGTTGGTGTATATGTGATGTTGGCATATCCTTGGATTAATTCTAGTTAGCTAGGGATATGACCAAGCAAAGGCTATTGACCATTTGTTCACCACTTTCAACAACTTCTCTTTTTTCTTTGGAGCAAGTTTAGCATTAATGATGACTAGTTTATCATTCTTTAAAATGCATACTCCATACCAGCCGGTAAATTTTTTAGTTCTAAGGGCTCTTGCTTGAAGTGATCAGGGATCTCCAACTTCCCCCAATAGTTATCATCATCTTCATCAAAGAGTTGAAAATGGACTTATTTAATTTTGTTCATGCCTTCAACATATGAATAAGTTAAAATCTCAATTGGTTTCATGCATATTATGCTTCTATCAAAATTAGTTATCAGCCACTATGTGCCCTCCTATTATGTGGCTACTATGTACAGACACCGTTGAATATTAATTTCTTCTGCACATTGATTGCATGCCCTAATGTATGTGCTTTTGATGGACCAAATCTTTTGCACACAATTGCACTCATTATCATTGTATGCGATGCATGGAATATGCTTCCTCTTAATTATTTCTAACTCATTTTTCTTAGATATTTTGAGAGATAAGTCCATTATACCCATTCACACATCAACTGTGCTTAACCAAGCCATTCCCATGATGATGGGGAAGTCATTTTTGAAGTTGTCAACCTTGATTACTAGAAAATCAGCAAGATAGGACCACCCAAAAACTATGATGACAATGTTCTCTACTAATCCCAAAGGGATAGTAATCAAATAATCTACTAATTCTAGATGGATGTTGCTCTTCTTAAGAGGTGGTAGGTTCTAAGCCTTGTACATATCATGGGAGATGAGGTTAACTCCAAAACCAAAGTCAAGAAGAGCCTTGCATGGTTCTTGTCTAGTAATCTGTAGATAAATGAGTGGACTTCCTAGATGAGATCTCTTTGTAGGAAGATTTCCAACCTTGATCCAATCAAAAACAACATTAGCTAGCATTACAGTGTATATCCTAGGTGGCACTTACTTTGAAGGGAAGTTAAAGGTATTTGATGTAAAGGATGAGGGTGATGGACATGTAGGAGGATCAACCAAATTAGGTTGTGAGGGTTGGAGAGGACTGTTAGGCCAAAAGAAAGGTCATTTCCTTAATCAATTATCTAGACCACTTCGTTGAAAAACTAGTAGTGAGTGTATAGCCCTTGTAGCATTTCATTATTGTGGCTATGGAGGAATCTCACCCTACATAGGTAGAGCTAGAGGTAATTGGGTTGAAGGTGGAGGTGTAGGTGTATAGGGATGTGAAAAATGATAAGTATATGGATATGGGTTTTTTCCTTGAGTAGATGGTGAATATCTTTGGTGATACTCTAGAGGGAAATAATGTTGCTAGAATGATGTATGGGTTGCAGAACTCCTAGGGGAGATGGGTTACTAAACATAGTACTCATATGGATCTGGTTTCTTATAAGGGTACTACTGCCTTGGTGGTGGCATTTCCCATGATTATGGTTGGTACCACTATTGGTATTATTCATAAGGTTGTGGAGGAGTTCCACTTGGGTAGTAAGCTTGTTGTTGTTGGTGGAACTTCTTTAGATTGCCTTGAGGGTAAGGGAATCATCTTGAAGCTTGCCTACATGCTAGGTGAGAATTCAATACGTACACTCTAGACTCTTATAAGTGTAACACCATAGGGTAACATCCCTTTAGATGTTCGTATTGGCATATGTCACATTTAGTTTCATCATCAGAGTCAAACTCCACAACTTTCTCTACTACCGCAGCTTTTCCCTTACCTCTTTGGTAGGCACGTTCAACTTCTTTTGACCTCTTACGATTACAATCACTATTTTGTTCTTTGGCTTCTTCAGAAATCTTTAAAGTAGTTTGAAATTTTTCATCCAAAGAGTCCCATAACTTGTCAACCTTGGCCAAAATGTCAAAAACAAATTTTTGGATAGGCAAGGTTTTTCTATTCACCACTTCATCTAGTGGTGACTCCTCCTCATCACAAAATCGAACCTCTTGTTTTCTAATGGAAAAGTTCCTATTATACTCTTCAACACTTTCCCTTTTTTATAGCTCACCTTCTTCTTTTGCTACCTAATTAATTAACCTTTGGATCTAATAAGCTCTCAATTACGATAATCTTCCTTGGGCATACACTCTAAGGGTTCTTCTTATTTTTGCTCTAAGCCCATCTATGATTTGGTGAGGTTGTTCCCTCTGAGAATAACCATGGTCAAGGCATCAATGTAACAGTGAATAGTAGCAGCCCATGGTAGCTTCCAAGGGTTCATGTGCTCCTTATTTCTAGCCTTGGATTTTCCTTCTCAAATTAGACACTTTGGAGTACATCTAGTATTTGTCATTAAACAGCTCTAACATGGTCCTCCATCTTTGGATAGATTCTTGTTCTAAAGATTGGTACCAACTTATAGCTTCCTTAATGAGTGTCCTTATTAAAAGCTTGAGTTTCTGCCACTCACTCTCTATGTTTTGTAAGGCACAGGCATCTTGAAAAGCTTGTAGATGTGTTTGGGGATCAAAATTGTATCTCCCCTCAAATCTTGAAATATTGTTCATACCTAGATGTTTGATTTGTCTATCCTTCATATGCCTAGTTGGGATTTTCATTGCCTCTGCAATGTTGAGCATGCTTCAAGTCACCAATAGAGGTTCATCATCATTGCTACATTGATGACACCAATGATGGTTTTGGCCACCCCTTCGATTTTGGTGGCCTTCATGGTCAATACTGTTTCACTGATCACCTTCATCATGGTTCTTTCGATGGTGGCTTTTAGGAGAATTGTCAGATGAAGAGGAATGTTCGAAATCAAATGAAGAGGATGAAGAGGAAGGTGGACTACCACCACCACCGTAGTGTCTACCACCACTCTTAAGTTTATTACAATCACCATCCTTAGATCCCTTAGTGTTGTGGTGTTTTCCCAAGTCCCTACCTTGGCTATCACTCTTTCCTAAATCCAGTTTATGAATAGTCAGTCATAGAGTTAGGTTCACACCCTTGCCATCTGTAACAAGGGGTGGAGAATCTTAATGTTGAGAACCTTCCAAGGGAGGATCCTCATTGTCATCTTGGTGTAGTATGAATAAGGGATAGGTGTCATGTTTTCCCTTTGTAGCTTCATGGAGTTTCTCTTGATGTTGATCTCATTTGCATTATGTTTCAGTGGGATAATAGTTTTGAGTGTCACAACCATCCACAACATATTCTTCATGAAGATCTACTATGCCCAACTTCTTAAGGATTTTGGATAACATCCCAAGCATAGATCTATCGGGGGGCAAGAAGATGTTGCCCTCCATATCACACCATCACATTTGTTCATCCTGATGTAGGATGAAGGTGAAATTTGGCACAAACTCATCTAGATGAGTGTATAGCACCTTGCATTCTTGTGGGACTTATGGTTTGGTATCCTTGTGCTTGCAAGAAGAAGAAGAAATTTTTCAAAATAAAATAAATTTATTAGTGTTCTTTTATAGTGGGAATGATATTGACCTTGAGGTTCATACAACGATATTAATGGTATTCACCTAAATCTAAATAGTGCACATTCCACAACAAAGTCCTTGGCAATGGCATCAATGATGAGGGGCGAGGTACCCCTATGTTCAACCATACAAATCACAAAGCGTTCATGTGCAATCTGGTCGAATTCCATGGACTTTATTTTTTCAATGCACTAGCCCTTTAGAAAATGAATCTAGCCTTAGGGTCAATTGTTGTCTTCCCAATTACACTTGTGACATTCGTTGGTATGGTTAAGTGTAACTGAGGCATCTAATTTTTATCATTTTATGTTTTATAGTTGGGTGCTCAAAGTGTAGATAAAAGGAATTTGATTAACTAATATAAATTAATTAATTAACTAATATTTAACTAATCCTAACATAAGCATCTGATCCCACTTGTTGTACATGTCCTAAACCCACGTATCCATTGCTAGGTGTACCAAGCAATAACATTACTAGGATTACCAAGTGAATACATGTTATGCTCGAAGCGGTGATACTTATGTGTGTAATCTTTCTATCTTAATTGCCTCATTAATGTAGTAACTAAAAAATATTTAATAACTAATGAAAAAAATTTAATAAATAATTGAGAACATTAAATGCATCAATAAAATAGCTAATCTATCCAAAGTGCTGCAAGGTTTATTAGATAGCTCATCTTTATTTCCGCACACACTATCGTGCTTAAGTACAACAATGCTTGAATAAAGATATGTACCCTCAATGACTCCTACTATAGGCACTTGAAGAAAAAATTCTAACTTTCAAATGGAAAAGATGTAAGAGCTTCACTACAACTACAATCTACTTATGCCATAAATGTTGCTGCAAGCGTGTATTTATACCTGACACATGGCACTACGTCGATGGGGCCTCGTCGACCCATGGTAAGATGTGTTAACTAGGCCTCATTGACGAGGCCCAGTCAACAAGGCCTCGTCGACACAAACAACTTAATGTGACTCATCAAGAGGGTTAGGGCTAATATGTATAGTTTCATGGATGCATCCTAATAAGCTTGATTATGAATTTATCTTGATGTATGTTTAAGGATTTTGCAATATTTTTTTAGGTTGGTATTGTAGAATAATCCCTTGTATAATTATTCTTAGCATGATTATTAGGCTACTAACACTTTGACTAGTTTTTTTTTTAACATGACCTTTGATGTGTTTGTAAATTATTATGGTTGTTGAGGCATAGTCCATTCTTGAACCCTTGTTTGGCATGTTTTTTTGTGCTTGAGTGATGTCATGTGATACTCATCATGGCAATGCCATTACACTTGACATTTTAAAATTAAAAGTTAAGAACTATTAAGAGTATTTTTCTTATTTTTTTTTCAATAATAAAATGGTTATAATGCTAGATTGTCTCAGTCTTCTTGCTTTTTCTTTCAATTCTTATATAGTTTTGTATTTGTGTTCAATAGATTTTTACCAAACTTCCAATTCTTAAAGTTAAATGTTAATTTTTCATTAATTATTCAATTTCATCCTATACTTATTTGATCTTTATTAAGAGCTTAATCTTTACCATCTTTGTTAGAAGTTTTTGAATATTCATTCCTTTGATGCCTTTGTTAAGCTACCATTTTGTTTATGTTTGCTAGCATGTCCTGAGCATATTTTTTGTTATTGTTTCTCATGTAATAGATTTATGTTTGCCCTGTCCAAGAACTTTTGTTTAACATGCTTGATTGTCCCATCCTTTTTTTCTAATCCTTTTGTAATCTTTATTTGTCATGATTTTTCTTCCCATCTATTAATATAATCGACCTAACGTTTCACTTAAGAAAAGAGTTTAATCTTTATCTACATGTAATTTTATCATATTATCGTTAATCATGGACTTTAATTTCTTTCTTGGAAGACCTTTTAGTGGGTTTTTTAAATGGTTATGTGGCAAGCCTTTTAAAGTTTTTTATATTATAATCTTCTTTGAGTATAACCAAATCATTTGAGACATCATTATTATATCTTATGTACAATAAAAGTTAGTTCAAGTATTCCTATAATATTTATATTATACAATTTATCCTTATTTGTAACATTCAACATTATTAAAATATACTTAGTAGTTAAGGTACAATCATTAGTTTTTTAATATACATAAAAGGAGTTTAGAAATGTTACAATGATCCATGAAAGCATACAACTACTTATAAGCCATGAACATGCTAGGTAAGATCATCATCATAAAAATCATACAACATAATGGAATAATAAGAGAGGTGATTGTACGTCAATAAGATGAGGAGAAGATGTTTCCTAAGACAACATTAGGTCTAGAGTACTAAGTCATAAATATGAAAAGAAGAAGAAGAAGAAGAAAGGATACCTGTAAGAAAAGCTTCTAAAGAAAAACTCATAACCCTTCCAAATGATACTTAAGAAAAAACTATTAGCCCTAGTTCATAAGGGTTGATAAAATGAAGACCTTCATAACCTAATCCTGATTAAACTATCTTACAACTGTAAGTCGTAGATATGCCCAACTTCCAAAAAGGATCTTGGAACATCAAGGACAAAAGATTGAAGAAAAGTAAGCATAGTGAGTCCATACGTCAAAAGGTAAAGATAAGGAATTTACAAAGATAAGTACATAAGAAGATGACAATTGAAAATAGTTATCATAGACTAGTTGTGGATTACTTAAGGAGCTTAACATGGCCTAGCCCATGTATGACTAAGTAAAAGAAAATTTCCAACAACACTATAAATATGATAGGGAACCCATGATGAGGAGAGATCCTAGGACAATGAAATTATTTTAGCATTATGAGAGGAAGAAGCACACCACCAAAAGATTAGAAGAGCCCATGAACTTAACCTAGAATTATAAAAAATTATCATCATTATCATCTCAGCCTTGTTCCAATAAAATGAGGTTGGTTATATGAGTCCTTTTTTTCCATCTAGTTCTATGAAGAGCTAGATCTCTGTTTATTTGCAACTACTTTAGATCATCTTTGATTTTTTTTTCCTACATCTTTTTGGATCTTCCTTTAAATAGCTTTCTTGAAACAGTGATGTAGTAGCCTTTTTTATATGCTTATTATCTAATCTTCTTTTCACATGCCAGACCATCTAAGATGACATTCCTAAACTACAAAAAGCCCAAATGCAATAATAAAACAATTACAAAGATGAAGGAGATTGAAAACTAGTACTAGTTGTACTGTATTTATAATAGTATATAATTAGTACTGATCTATGAATTATATTATTAATAACTCTTTGCATACCATAGTGGATTGCTAATCATAAGACCTAGGGTACTCAAAATCATAGGAAGTATTACATACTACAATCAGTCTATTAGTAATGGTTTATAATGATGTCCTTTTACATAAAATTGTAGAACATTGTATATTAGAGTTACCCATGTACGCATTAAAAAAAATCTAACATATGTCTAAGTATCTATATTTATGTCATTTTTTATAACTCAATATATAATATCATTATAAATAGTAAGCCTAATCACTAAATTATAAAGTCTTTTATAGTTTTATTAACATCATTTTATCACATAAAACACTATTACCTTATCTCAATATTGATAATCTTATATCAATTTTAGTTCTTATATCCTTATAAATTAGGTTGCACAACTGTCTAAAATACTTGTTACTATTTCTGATTTTGTTTATGGCATACAAGTTTTTGTATACTCTTGGATCTTAAAGCGAATACCAAATGATAAGATCCATAGATATTCTATTATTCTTTTTCCAATTTAGATATGATGTAATAATTTTTGTATAGAAATATTTTATTACATGCTCACAACATTACTTTCCTAGAACAATGCCTCCAAGTTGGTAAGGGTGGTCCTAGTAGTGGCCTTGAAACCTAGCATCGCTAAATGTAGATTATGTGAGCATAGTAATTGGGTTATGATCCATACTCTTATGATGTGCAAGTTTAAACCCTTTCTTTCATTGTCTTCCTGTCTAATCTTCTCCCTTCCATATGTTCTCTTTCCCTCCAATATGTTATGAGGCCTCAAAGTTAAAAGCTAATCAACACTCTAAGTATAATCCCTATGCCATTATTATGCCTTCATTACTAGCATTATCTAACTGCATTGTTAAAGTATTTACTTCACAAAATCTATTAGTTCTGCTATTGTACCCACTTTTCCATTCCCCAATGATGAATGCAAGTGTGGTTTCAACATTATTCCATTCAAGTTCAAGTACCTAGAATGGTCCAAAAATAACATCAAAAGGCATATTTTTATCTTACAAATGCCTCAAGGAACCATTTGGGCTCATAACCTAGCATATGAGCATCACTTTTGACAAGGTTGAAAAACTTTGGGAACAAAAATTTTTCTAAGTGTTAAGGATGACATTAATGTAGCATTAGCGTTAGTCCTGGACTAGCTACCTCAAAATTTCCTTTAAGCCTTTGTTTTGACCCTACAAGATTCCAAATGGTTCGTCCACAACACTTTCAACATGGTAGGCATTAAATTTTGGCATTTTGGCAAGATGACATTGGAACTTGGAGATGAAATTTTATTCAAGTATAGGGCTAACACTAATTTTGACACCAACATCAATGTTAGCACACCTAGAACCATCCTTTTCTCCCTCACAACACTTCTCACTTGCATTCTAATGTCAATCTTAGCTTCTCAATTTCTTCGACAGCTAATCGACATCAATTCCAATGTAAGAAATGTTAGTTTTAGCTTGTTTGAAAGTAGTCTTGGAAATCATAACCTAAAATTTTTCTAATTATTGCAAGTGATGCTAATGCTAACATCAACATTAGCATCAACATCACTATGCTCATGTCATCATCACCCAAGGTCATGAGGTTTGGATTTTGGCAGCATTTCCTAGGTTTACAAGCTCCTTGGTATCCAATAAGCATCATTATGACTCATTTTGACATTAGTTTAGGCATTCTATAGGCTTGGATTGACATCTTGGAAAAATGATAAAAAAAATTTATAAGTATTTTACTAATGCTGACATTGATGCCAATCTCAACATTAGCACTTTTGGGACTTGCATCTTGAGGCCATTAGCCTGCACACTCTACAATTGACATTATCTCCTAGCTTCTTGAACTCCTTGATATTGTCATGGTACCATTTGACGTTAGTTATGTGTTAAAAGTGGTCCTAGAGGCTTGACCTTATAGTTTGGCAAACACTAGGAAAAATTTTCAAAGTCCTATTAATGCTAATGTTTACACCAGTATCAACTTCACCTATAATTGGACCCATGTGACTTATTCTTGCAAGTTAAACTTATTCAAAAATTAACACCACATGAAATTCACTTGACTTAGGGGTTTAATTTGGCTACCTTGAGCTTGTAAATATGGGATCAAAACCCATATTTTGGGGTTGGCTTCTTAATATCTATAGCACTTTTCAAGATATTGAGAGATCAAAGGCACAAGCATCTAGCATCCTAGCATCTCCCACATGCTCCATGTCCACCATGAATTCAATTCAATGTTCACATCTCCAATATCCCAAGCACTAATATTGAGGTAGTGCCAACATCAATCAGGTAGTTCTTACATTAGGTTCAAGACTTTGAATTTTTTCAACATAAACATTAGTCTCTAGAGTTAGAATTTTTCAAACTCTAGTGTTAATCTCAGGACGCTTAGTTAATGGTATCTCATTTTGACCCTGAATTGATTATGGATAACATCTATAGCTTCCCATTCATATATTCATCCTCAAAACCCATATTTTTCTTGCAAATTAGGTTATTATTATCAATTTTATTTCACTTACATATTTTCATCAACACTTGTAGCTTGGCCTGTCATAAGAGGCAAACACTTTTTTTTTAGCAATAGAGTCTTTTCTTTTTTTGCAAAGGGAATCAAAACTCTTTCCCTCATATCATAGTTCTTGATATTTTAATATTTTACAATCTTTTATTGACATTTCTATACTTAGATATTTTTTCATTTATCATAGTCCTTCCATACCTGGTTTTATTTTTAGCAATAAAATCTTAGTTAATTTTACTATGTAAACCTGTCATTTTTATCATTCTCATATAGTTCCTAGTTCATGTGCGGTAGACTAAGTCCACATTCGATTAGAGTTTTGTGCACTTTTGTACCATAATCATTGACTATTGAAGGTTACATTGAACTAAAGAGCATTTATGATTGATGAGTGGTGATATACCCCTACACTCAACCATATGAATACGAGCGTAGCACGCACAATCTGGTCGAACTCCACAGACCAAGTGCCTACACGCCTCATGGAACACTTAAGGTTAATTATTCGTTGTCTTCCAAGACTTACTTGTAGTTGTCACGGTTGTATGGTTAAGTAAGTTTGAGGAATATGATTTTTATGTTTTTTCTATTTTATCTCCTATGCTGATAAGGTGAAGGGTGAAGAGATTAATTACTAACTTTAACTAACTAACTAAGTCTGAATTAACCTAGCATCAGCATCTATTCCCACTTACCATTCACACCTTGAACCAATGCAACCTTGGTTACCAAACGCTAATCATTGCTAGGATCACCAAGCGCAACGCACATGCTCGAAGCAGTTGTACTAAGGCACTTAACTAGGAGAGAAGGGTTGAGAGAGATTTAATGATCAAAAAAGAATTTAAATGATAAACAATAAATAATAGTAAATGAAATCCTATTTATCCTATTTCATGCACTACAAGGTTTATCCAAGAAGGTCGTCTTTATTCCCATACACAAACTTGTGTTCAGGTACAATATTTGCTCAAATAAAGATCCGTTCACTTTGGAGCTCATACTACGGGCACATGGAAAATATTCTATCTCTTGAGTGATCAAACTACCAGAGTTTCACTATGGTCTAAGCCTAGGATGAGAAACAAGGGAGAGCCGACTCTTATTTATAGAACTAGTGGCCAACCGCGATATGGCGTACGCGATATCGCGTCCCATCATACTTCCATGACTGAATGAAAACTCATCCTCGAGTTCCTTAAAAAATATTGGGAAGGTATGGGATTATTGATTCAAAATGGAACTAATGGGATGACATGTGAACAGATCATCATTACAATACAAGACAAAACTGGTGTTCAACAAGAGTGAACACTTTATACATTAACATCAGGCCTTATTTGGCAGCTGAGAAAGAGAGAGAGAGAGAAGTTTTGCTGCTACCAATGCCAAGATTACACCATTTTTTGTCCATCCATGAGCACATCATCAATCTTGCTCTTTGCATAGCTACTTCAGCACCACTCCATTCCAAGTGTTCCCTCCAGATCCAATCCATTATTGCATGATCGCCATCTGCACACACAACATAATCTTTATATTAGCAAGGGTAAATGAATCACAATGTAATTGATACCTTGCTCTAGTGAAAGTCCATTAGCTGAGTTGTGGTATGGCTGATGCGTACCTTGAGACATAATAGTGGTAACTACCGAAGGTGTAGGGGTTAGGAAAAAATAGAAAAAATTTGGGTCTGGTCCCCCATGACTAAGAGTGAACCTCTGGTAGTGATAGAATGGAGAAAGAAAAGGAACAAGAAAGATGGAGAAAAAGTGACAATGGATGTCAAGATGGAAATGAACAAAATAAAATTAATTGCAAAAATGTTAAGGGAAAGAATTTAACTGGGGTACCAAAGAGGAATGTCAATGGGTCCTCCCAAAAGCAGGCTCATGCCATTAATGCCCTGACAGACCCACATTCAAAGAGTTCATAGGCTCTAGGAATGTCATTTGGAATAAGAGTTAAACTCTGAACCACAAGAATTTACCAAAAAGAAAACAATGTATCCACCAAAATATACACTAATGATACAACTGCCAATGAGGTGAACAATGGAGAGAAGGATGGAGAGAAGAGAATGGAATGGAATCCCAAGAACAAGGTGGTGTACAACCCCTTGTAGATTTCATGATTAATGTAACTTAGTAAATCCCATTCTAAGTCCAGCCTCAAACAAACCACATATAGTGACTTTGCATTAATGCATTCAGCCAATCCATCCTCTTGAAGTAACAAGATTGCCTTCACCCAAGAGCCACCACCATTCGGACGAAACAAGGAGGAGAGAATGGGAAGCGAGAAGGGCCTTAGTTAGAGGGAAAAAATTTGTTTTGGTTCCATAACCAGTGTTTGTAGCCCAAATTATTATTTTGTCTAAGGCGTGTGCTTTGAATTCTCACTGTTTTTTTTTTTTTGGTTTTTGCATGTTTATGCGTAAGAACCACACCATGCAAAGACTTTGTTATTTTTATTTTCTCAGCTTCCAATGATTAAGTAACGTCAAAATGGTAAGAAAACTCAAGAAGAAAGCATCTAACCACCTAAGAGAATGGCCAACACAAATGCATCAAGTTCCCTTAAAGTCACACCCTTTTTAATCCTTGAGTCCTTCCTTAGTTTGAGAAATGCCAAGTCACCAATTCGTTAGAGTTCTTATTTAGAAAGGGACTGTACATTTCCAAGCTGAGAGAGACCATAGAACTTGTGGGTGGATGGATGAAGTGGACTACTATATCAAAAGAAAGATACCTTAGTATCAACATCATGACTTAAAGGTAAAAACCAACATTAGTAATGAATATAAAAATAGTTCATACCATCATGAAGAACACTTATTGGATGAAAAACTTACAAGGTGGATAACACACACACACACACACACAAAATGAAAAAGTATAACGATGTTGTAAAACAAAAACAAGAAAAGTTAAAGAAATTTGTAAAACAAAAATGTGTTAAAAAACTGTGTAAAACAAAAATGTGTAAAAAAAACTTAAAAAAATGAAAGCCCCAAATGATCAGCATAGGTGGCCATCTCCCCCATGACTGAATGGAAAGGGAGAGATCCGAAATAATGAGCGCCTATTTGAATTTCTTAAAAGTGTCCAAATTCTCTTGATTGATGTTTTGAGATTAAGGGGTGCAAGTCGGCGATGCTCATATTCCAATGTGTCTATGCCTTCATTACTAGCATGAGATGTTCCCCCAGTTGGTTCCATGCATGTTGGCCGATTTCTCTTTCGATTAGTTGTCAACCACTGGGTGTCCACTTGTTGTGTGGTTGCTACATATAGGCACTTTTGAATGTTATCCTCTAGTGCACACCAGTTACATGCAGGAGATGTTAAATTTCACATCACCCATGATTCCTACATGTCATCACCCTCTGAGTCACTGTATGTGATGCATAGAACCTTCTTCTTCTCGATCTTTCCATAAATGTTTACCTTAGATATCTCCAAGGAAAGATCTCAAATCCCTAGGCATACATCTATTGTGCTTAGCCATGCCCTTCCCATTGTAATTGGGAAGTCCCCTTCATTGTTGTTAACTTCTATCACTAGGAAATCTACTGGGTATGACAAACCACACATAGTGGTAACAAGTTCCTCCACCAATCCCAAGGGAATGGTGATGGACTAGTCTGCTAGCTCTAGTTGAATATTGCTCTTCTTAAGTTGGGGCAGGTTCCAGGCTTGATACATTTCTCGTGATATTAAGTTGATTCCGAAACCTGAGTTAAGAAGAGCCTTATGTGGTTCATTCCTAGTGACTTGGAGGTAGATTAAGGAACTTCCAAGGTCAGATAGTTTTCTGGGAAGGTGGCCTACCTTGATCCAGTCGGTTATGGTATGTGTTAACATAACCGTATGCGCTAAGCTCTATTTTTGGACTGAAGGGTGCTATGAAGCCTTATGTGTTGGAGGAGCATACCTATACTCAACCACTTGTGGTTGTGAGAGCTTTTCTAGGCTTTTAGTTCCGAAGAAAGATCTTCTCTTTTTGCGATTTTCAGAACCAGTAGCTGGTTGAATGGTTACGGCTCTCATAGCATTACATTGCTACAATTGAGTAGGGAGTTCCCCTTGCATTGTTGGAGCAGGTGGTATGGGAAGTACCGGCGGAGGAGAGGTAGATAGATTAGGAGGATGGTATGGATGTGGAGTGTCTCCTAAAGGAGAAGGATTTCTTCAAAAGTACTCCCGAACTTGGTAGTGATGTTGGGAAGTTGTGTGACACATGGTGTCACTTGAAGAACCTGGTTGTTGCACGTAGTATCCATAAGGATCAGGTTGCCAGTAAGGGTATTGTTGCTTCGACAGTGACATCCCCCATGACTGTGGGTATTGCCACTATTGATGTTTTTCAATGGGTTGTGGTGGAGTTCCACTTGGATAGTATGTCAATGGTTGGTGAAACTATTTTGGGTTACCTTGTGGATAAGGTACCCTTCGAGATGTCTATCGTCTATTAAGTCTCAGGTTGAGTGCATACACCCCAAACTCTTATAGATGTGAGATGATTGGACAACATCCCTTCAGATGGTCATATTGGCAAATCTCACATCCACCATCATTGTCTATATCCAAATCTACAACCTTAATAGTTATTTTCCCCTTACCCTTGTTACGTGTAGGATCTGAATCTCTCCACTTTTTCTTGTCCTTGTCACTACTTCGTTCCTCCTTAGACTCCTCTACAATCTTTAGGATAGTTTCAATTTTACTATCTAAGGATCTCCATACTTCATCTACCTTAGCTGCCACTTCCGTTGTTAGCTTCTGAAGCAGTAAGGTTTTTCTATTCACTAACTCTTCGAGTGGTGAATCATCCTCTTCATCGCAGAATCTCACTCCCCTCTTCCGAAGGGAAGGATCATGGTTATATTCTTCTGCGCTTTCAATTTTTCATAGCTCCCCTTCTTCTTTGGTTACTTGTTCCAAAAATCGATGAATCTCATGGGATCTAAGTTCTGATAGTCTCCCTTGGGCATAAGTCCCAAGGATTCTCCTAGTTTCATACCTTAGCCCATCTACGAGATGGCGAAGTTGATCCCATTGTGTGTAACCATGGCCCGGGCAACGATGTAACAGTGAGTAGTAGCAGCCCATGGCAGCATCCAAGGGTTCATGAGTACCTTGCTTCCATCCTTGGATCTGCTTATGCAAATTAGACACTTTTCAATACGTTTGATATTTATCGTTGAAGAGTTCTAACATCGTACTCCATCTCCTGATGGTTTCTGGCTCTAAGGACCAGTACCAACTCTCTGCTTCATTTATGAGTGTTCTAGGAAAAAACTTTAGTTTCTGCCACTTGTTCTCTATGTTCTACAAGGTGCAAGCATCATGGAATGCCTGTAAATGATTTTGTAGATCAGCGTTGTATCCCCCTTCAAATCATGGGATGTTATTCATATCCAATCTCTTGATCCGATTATCTTTTTGATGCCTTGTTGGTATTCTCACTACCTCCATGATATCTAGCATACTCTCGGTTACAAGTAGGGGTTCATCATCATCTCTTTCATGGCGTCTATGATGTCTTCGTTGCTCCTTACTTTCCCTTTGTTCATGCCTTTGTCCTCTCTCTCGACTTTCTCGTCGAGGTCTCTCATTTTTTCTACCTCTATCCTCACCGTTATGCTCTCTATGGCTGTGCCCAAAGGTGGAAGGAGAGGGTGAATGATGATATGAAGGGGAAGATGAAGGAGAACCATTGCCATGACAATGTTTCTTACCTTCTCTTTGGTGGCTTCGGCCCCAATCGTGATGACGATCTGAGTGCCCATCCTTGTCATGTGTTGTTGTTCCCTCAGTGAACAGTTGTGTATCGTGAAGCATAGGTTCTAATACCCCACCTCCTCACTATCGTTAGGAGGGGGGACATCATTTGATGGAGAACCTGTTCTAAGTGGTTTACCATTTCCAATTTCACTTAGGACGTGCGGGACCCCTTTGCCCTTCAACAATGTATGGTGGCTCTCCTGCCTTGAGTCCCTTAGACATTTTGCTTCTATGGGATGATAATCCCTTGTGTCAAAATCGCCTATAATGTATTCAACATAGAGCTATGTCATGCCTATCTGTGCAAGAGCATGGATAAGCATGTCAGGGACTACCTAATCTGGAGGTAACACTATGTTACCTTGCAAGTCTCTCCAACACATTTGTTCATCCTAATGGAGGATAAAAGTAAAATTGGGTATATACTCATCAGGATGAGTATATACCACCCTATATTGTTGAGAAACTGGCTAATTTTGGTTATATGTTTTAGATTGCCAACTATTTCTTGTATAATCCCTAGGTGGTGTAATGCTCTTGTGAGAAGAAGAAGACATGTTTATTATTCGATGTGCTAATTAACCGTTATATAATTTTTTGTTTAATTAACCCTAAGGTTCGTTTAAGCTCCCAACAATGTGGATGATTTCCTATGTTCTACTTAGTGCACAACCACTTAGTCCCTGACAATGGCACCAATGATGAATGGCGATATACCCCTACACTCAACCATACAAATACGAGCGTATCACATGCGATCCAGTGGAACTCCGCAGACTAAGTGCCTAAACGCATCATGGAACACTTAAGGTTAATTATTCATTTTCTTCCCAGACTTACTTGTAGTTGTTACAGTTGTATGGTTAAGTAAGTCTGACGTATATGATTTTTATGTCTTTTCGGTTTTATCTCCTATGCTGATAAGGTGAAGAGTGAAGAGACTAATTACTAACTTTAACTAACTAACTAAGTCTGAATTAACCTAACGTCAGCATCCGTTCCCACTTACCATTCACACCCTGAACCAATGCAACCTTGGTTACCAAACGCTAATCGTTGCTGAGATCACCAAGCATAACGCACGTGCTCGAAGCATTCATACTGAGGAACTTAACTAGGAGAGAAGGGTTGAGAGAGATTTAATGAACTAAGAAAGTATTTAAATGATAAACAGTAAATAACAGTAAATAAAATCCTATTTAGCCTATTCCATGCACTACAAGGTTTATCCAAGAAGTTTGTCTTTATTGTTGTACACAAACTTGTGTTCAGGTACAATATTTGCTCGAATAAAGATCCGTTCACTTTGGAGCTCCTACTGTGGGCACATGGAAAATATTCTATCTCTAGAGAGATCAAACTGCCAGAGTTTTGCTACGGTCTAAGCCTAGGATGAGAAACAAGGGAGAGCCGCCTCTTATTTATAGAACTGGCGGCGGACCACGATATCGCGTACGCAATATCGCGGGAGATGCAATATCACATCCCATCAATGGTTGCAGATTAAGTAGTTCAATAATTAATTCATGGATGTGTTCTTGTGAGATCGAGAAAGAACAATTCCATAGGAACATCCCCCAAAAAGATATACTACAAAATTTAAAACCATAAATGTATAAATTGCTAATAATCTACAGCTTAAAATTAAAATGGACATTCATAGAATAATTGAAATTAAAAAATTACATACAATTTTAAGGACCAAGCCAATCAATGATATTTTCTAAAGAGTTATAATTAGTATTTGAAAGACATTGTAGTATGTTTAAGGTATTTTATATAAAAGACTAGGCATGAAATAATTGAAGTAATAAAATATGATAAAATGAAGGTCTCATTTCAATAAAATTCTAAAAAATCAAAGCATGAAATAATATAGAAGAAAAAATAAATTTATCCTTTAAATATAAAGGATGAAGTATTCTATGTAAGAAAGTATTGAGGGACATGGCTCTCAAAATTAGAAACAATTTGACTGTAAGTACAATGTAAGATATATAGCCAACATAATACTTTAAAGGAACTTACTAAACATATAATAATCATAAAAAAGAGCTAGCTAGCAAACACATACTAATAGAGGCAAGTATTATGAAATAAGAGATTTTATTTGTATTGTGTAGGCCAAATTTATACAAAAATGAATTTACATAAAATTGATTTTTTACCATGAATTTAAGGTAGCATGCACGAATGTCTATTCTTAGCTTACGTTTACTATCTTATTGAACAACAAATTTGCTATGCACATATGCGTTGCATGATAATATCCTTTAATACTTATAATGTTTCCTTTCATGTCTTTTAATGTCAACATAATTTTATAAATTTACATTTCTTAATTATAAAAAGAGGATCTATGCCATTGACCATTCTTTGTTCGTTAAGCTTACTTAAGCTCTAATATTATTTGGAAAAGATATTGAAAGTAAGGATTCTATTCATATTTAATTAATGATAAAAGACATTGACTATGGTAATATATGATGTTTTTTTTTGAACGTTATGATGTTTTTAGCCTCTCTGCATCAAATTGCCCTTTTAACTTTCTTTAATGCACTCACCATTAACTTTTTTAAGGCATGGTGGACATAAAAAGTCATTCGGACTATGTTCTCAAAGAGTCCGTATTCAATGAATCGCTGCAAATAAATCACGACCAAGGTGTCCAAAGTTCTGCTCTTCTATTTATTGTGTTTCTGAGATTGTTCAAAGTTGAATGTAATTTCCATGCATTATGGTTTGTTTTAACACACAAAAAAACTATTCTTGAAAAAAAAATGATTATTGACAGTTCTTAACACGATTATGGTCTGGATTTTTATTGTATTCTTTTTTGAAAAAAAATTATTCGGTTTCTTAAATTTTGAACAACCCAACACACAGAGATAAAATATTGCAGAACATGCGGAATCTCCGAAATTTTACAGAACATCAAAAAGTCCGCAACTTGTTGGGGGATCCGCGAGTTGCACGAGCTATTAATTCGGATGATCTTTGTATATTTTCAAGAAAAGGAAAAAAAGGAGAAAAAACAGTCTACTGATACCGATGGGTAAGAAAATACTAAGTTACAGTGAAATACCGAAAGATTTCAGAAAAATCGCTCATTCAGTGCGAACAGAGAATGGCGAAGAAAACAGTTATATTACTCTAAAACTTCTCAAACTTACATAATCTCTAAGATTTGCGTCAATGGTGGGCGCCTTACCGCAACATGAGCATATTTCATCAACAATGCAAACTGAAATCAACATTTTACTTACTTCCACTGTCATTCTATTAGATCTATAAAGGAGTTTCAGAACCCCATCACATATACCTTTTTAAAATCCGCATCTAACAATTAAGAGTCAGCAAACAATTCTGTTCCAAATAAGGCTCAGAAAAAAGCAGCTCTAAAAATGCATTACAGTGACATGGTAGCGGACAACAGCATTGCCGCCCTCCAAGACGCGGGTTCGAAGCTGAGCATATCCTCGAGCAAAGCGAAAAAGCCCAATTCCACCAACGATGGCCATCTCCCTCACCTCACTCAAAACAGCGTTGCTGCCGAGCACCTCACTCAAAACAGCGTTGCTGCCGAGCACCTCACTCAAAACAGCGTTGCTCAAAACAGCGTTGCTGCCGAGCACCTCACTCAAAACAGCGTTGCTGCCGAGCACCTCACTCAAAACAGCGTTGCTGCCGAGCAGAGCCAGAGTGCTGCCATTATATTTGGCACTGTTGAACACCAAATTCATGGCCATGAGCAGTCTGGCGCCACCCTGAACAGTGGAAGAAGTAGAAGAGTAAATTCCCTGGGCGCTTCCCACCTGCGGAGAATCCATAGTCGGCCCCAGCGTGAGCGGATCGTCGATCACGTGGATTAAGCCGAAGCTGTTCAGAAAGCCCTTTGCCGGAGCCACGGCTATAACCGCCGACCTGTTTTTTCCCATAACAGTGTCGTGGAAATAGAATCTGCCGGCTCACTTTCTCCTTCCTCGTTTTGGCCTTAGCTGCCGCAGAGGCCACTCAAAAGAACATCAAAACCAGTAAGAGCAGCACAAGAAATGGGATCTTGGCATTGGCAGCCATTTTTGCTTTTCTGCGAGCTTCCTCGTCTCCTGGGCCTGAGTTTTAAAGTAAGGAGCGGCTACTGTGGTATAGTTGGTGGGAGCAGAATGATTATGCGGTAGAAAATGCAGATGTGCAGCAGTAGTTGAGTGTTTTGCTGTACTCAGCGTGCCCAGGAGCCCTCCAAGAACTCTCATTGCAGATGTTTTTTCGTTTTTGTTTCTGTTATTTTGCGTAAGTGGGCTCGTGGAGTCTCTTTTCTGTGTGAGCGACTGATCAAGACCTCTGCACAGTAAGAATTGTGGCGGATCATTTACAGGTAACAAAATGAAGGAGAGAGTATCGGAAATGATCTGCTCCCACCAACTGCACAGTAAGAATTGTGGTTGAGTCTGGTTAAAAGCAGGAAATGATGTCACAAGTTTATATATGTTGGAAAAGCAAAGGTAAAGTATGTTTCACGATATGTTGAGCATTTTGTTTCTTTTGGAATTTCCCCTCCTTAGTCTTCAGTCCCCACTATCCCATGCCTTCTTAGAAAAGGGAAGGTAAAAGTTCCACCAGCTACTTCATTGATCTTGAAATGCCGGAGAGCCGGTATAATTGAAGCATCAGCGTGCAAATTCTTGGGTTCAAAGGTTTATTTTAGAATTAAAAGTGGAGGACAGGAATTAACTTTCTTAAGAAAATCACCTTAATTATGCAGGTTAAAAGCTGTTGAAAATGACTTGCATGTGTTTATTTCCTGTCATCACCCATTCGGACAGTTACAATGTTGCAGCAGAAAAATTGTATCATTTGTGAGTTAGTAGATGAATCACAGGGTTTAGATCCTTAAATATTTTTTACTCAGTGTTCCTTATAAGAATCAAATTCAGAAATTAGAGTTACCAAATATAAAGTTTTACTATTAAACTAGCACTTCATTCTGAATTTAAGTTTGCATGGTTACAAATTTTCTTTCTAAATTTAAACTTACATTGTTGTAAACTTTCTTTGACTAAATATTGCTCTTTACCATCTTCCGAATCACTCATTCTCACTCATTCTCAGTTCTCACACTTAGTTCAAATCATTTAAATGCATGATGCGAAATCGGCATCCTCAGTTCTCACACTTAGTTCAAATCATTTAAATGCATTATGCAAAATCGGCATCTACCGGGACTTGTGGACATGATTATTGGAACTTCTTTAGAATAGGAAAATTTGAAAAACCATAAACAACGAACAATGATGATTTAACGAATAAAGGCTTCAATGTCAAAGCTAGAGTCCATGCCTGGTTGCAATACTCAAAATTTTCGGACTGGTCTGCATTAATGGCAATGGATCATGCAATGATGGTATTGGTGCATGAACAATCAGGTTGAGCAGTGGGAACAGAGATTTAGATAAATCCGAGGCAACATAGGCAGCTCGCCACTACTCTGACCCGTTGACACAGTGTAGGAGATCTGGGGATATCTTTTCCTTGCGAAACAAGGTATTAAACCTTCGCTTGGAACTTACAAAACTATCAAGACCGACACATTGCTACTATTAATGCAAACGTTTATTATGGTAAAGTACATAAATTTATCATGACCTCTAATATTATGTGATACCACACTCTACATATCAGATGTACCACATACTACGAAAAGGAAACCTTTTAAACAAAGAATGCAGTTAATTTTATTGGAAACCTTTTTAACAAAGAATGCAATTTATTTTATTTCGAGAAAACACTTTGTTGTTCTTTACGAAACAATGGATTCACAATTATTCTAGGATTGTTAGACTTTAATGAAAATCATAATTTAAAAGTACAATACAAGATTCAAGATTCAAGTAATATAAGTATAATTCAAGATGTTGTTCTAAATGAATATGACATTGTTTATGTTATGTGTGAAGCCAAACCCTAGTTTTTAGATATTTTAGAAAGTAAAATTTCTATCATTAGTTAAAATATCTAGATTCAAAGATGTATTATTTCAATGATTTTAAATCATCAACTAAAATATCTAAAAGGTGATTCACGATATCAGACCCTCGATATCGTGGCCTAGCTAGCGATATCAGATACACGATATTGTGGTTCTTGTGTGAGCCTATAAATACACAATTGGGCACACAAGAAAGTCATAAGAAGTTAGCATTAGAGTAGGATCTTTTTGTCAGTTTTTCCTCTCAACCCTTTCCTCAATGCATGCCCGCAGTGTGATGATTGTAATTGTATGAAACCTTTATTTGAGTGTGACATACTTGGACATGCACATGACCAGCAATAAAAATCGAGATTACTTCATCATTGCAGCATTCACTTAGTTTAACTGTTATTTATTGCTTTCTTACTTAATATCTCTTTACCTTCCTCTCCTACCCCTGTTATTAAATGTGGAATGAGTACGACTTAATCATGAGCATTAAGTATGACTACTTGGTATCCCAATAGCATACCTAGGACATGCGCTTAGTAATCACAGTGGTAGTACATGAGGTCCACGATGTGTAAAAATGATTAAGGGATGGACGCTCATTGCACTTAGGCTAGCTTAGACTCTCTTCTCCCTTTCCCTATTAGTTTAAACAAAGTTATTTTCCATTGCCTCTAGGAGTAGCATAGTGATAGAAAACACATCATACATCTCACTCTGGACTAAACCATACGTGACAAAGCAAATACTAGTCCACGTGAGAAGACAACAAACTATGATCAATGAGTAACTATCTAGATATCACAACTAGTCCGTCTACAGAGTTCGACCAGATCATGCGTGAACGCTTGTATTCGTATGGTTGAGTGTAGGGGTACCTTGCCACGCATCATTGGCACTGTTGCCGGGGATGGTGCTAGTTATCTAGATTAGTTACATCATACAAGATCGTTGTAACAAAGTATTCATGATATATCTCTTAGAAAAGAAAATAATTTCAATTAAGTCACACATGGTTCACAACAATGTCTCTCTCACAAGAGTATGCCAACGCAACAATGAGTAAGGCAATTCATTGGAGAACCAACGAATTATACGATGATGAAGATGAAGTTTGGAGTACTCAATTTGATGTAGAGGTCTCCTATGTACATAAACAAAGACAACATCGTCCCAACTCACAAACTCATAATCTACCTAGTGACGATGAACCCATGCTAGCCACCCAGAGCCTAATGCATATATAAGAGGCTTTTTGAATATCTTGTAGGCATCATAAGGAAAGTCGTCTACCTAGGCTTGATTTAAACAACTTTCCCAAATTTTTAGGAGGCTATGATTTAGATCCACAACATCATTTACAAGCCTTCCATGATGCCTATGTATGGAACAATATTGATAATGGGTGGAAAAACTTAAGCTCTTTTCTACGATACTCATTGGCCAAGCAAAAGTATGGTACAGGTCCTTAAGACCAAAATTAATTCGACATTGACCAACAATGGTAGAACTCTTCAATGAAAGATATCAAACCTATGTAAGAGTGTCAGCCTTGAGGAGACAAATCCAAGAATAACAGGGACAACATGAACCCTTGGACATGGCCTTAGAAAGATACTATTCATTATTAAACAATTGCCCAGGCCATGAATTCTCTAAGGAAAGGCTAATCTACCACATTATGGATGGGCTCTGTAACGAGACAAGGGAAACCCTAGGGATGTATGCCCAAGGTCAACTATATGAGCTATGAACCCACCAATTCCAAGAGCTTATTAAGTGGGTAGCAAAAGAAGAAGGAGAAATGGCTAAATTGGAGAATGTTGAAAGCTCTCAATGTGACCAAAATCTCAAATTAGCAAAGGTCCATGATCATAAAGAGGAGAAATCAACTTACCTCAAGGAGGTGGAATCATATTTTCCAATACTATAATCACTAGATGAAATTGAGGTAAAGATCAATAAGATGAAAGAATGGATGCATGAAAAATGTGGAGCATACACCAACACTATTAGAGGTAGAACTATGACAAACCAAGAAGCAGGACAGAACACCCTTAGATAATCAGAAAGAAGGGTTGAAGAGAATAAGAAATCAACTACTAATCATATGTATCAATGTAACATTTTCCTGTACGATCACCCCAAAGGTCAATGCCCAATCATGTCACATTTACATGAGCATTGGGGAAGAATGCTACATCTAGAGTTCATAAAATAATATTGTGTTCAATCATAGTGGAAAAAATCCCAGTTGTGGCAAAGGCCATCCTCAAATTGGTCACACCCTTCATATCATCCAAACCCAAACACTTATCAGGTTCAGCATCCTGTTTCCCCAACCAGGTCAACATCTTCTATCTCACCACATTGTTATTGTTCTCCTAAGTACTATCAACCCACATCCTTTCCGACAAGATCACGACCTCATGTGCCTTACACTTCTCCTCACCCTCAATATTCTCATCCTTCACCTCCTTATACATTGCCACTAGTTGTTCCAGAAGGTCTTGCACCACAACATCAACCCACAAACGTCACTTGCGTTGCTATTGTCAATAGTAATGGAGGTCCTCCACAACACTGGAAGCATCCTTTCTTTAGACATGACCATAGGAAGGGACCGCACAGTTCTGAGACCACTGCATCCTCCCACTCAGCATAAGTTCAACATTGTGGTGCATCCTTCTCCGTGAACTGAACACCTCGTGTTATCTTATCAAGGCCACCAATCAATAATCCAACAATTATGCAGCACAATGAATATAGCCACGTAGGGAGACATATCGATCCTTGCATACCATCTTATGGTCAAGGGTGCCATAGTGGGTCAACTCCATATCAATTAAACTCATCTTCTAACTTGTCCCACTATGTTAACTTTAATACAGTGTCTGCACCCTAATTTGGGTACATTCCAACCATGACATCAAAAGACACCAGTGGTTTGGATATGACCAGGTCCCAATATTCTCAAAATGCATGGATCCAACCCTTCCATTTATTAATTCTCGTTATGATCAAAAGTTTAGTTATGGGGGATATCCCCCATTCTAACAAATAGAATTAATAAATGTTTTTCATTTTCTTCAATTGTAAAATTTTTTGTTTTTCATCTTTCAATTTATTGTTTTATCTTTTTATCTTTTTGAGTAATCTCATCTATGAATAAAGCACTCATGTGACTCATTGGTTGCGGTGTTGTTCTTTGCTATCAAGTCTCGAGTAACTAATTATTTGGACAGCGAGCCCATCACATCCACCCAACCATTCTATTAATAAGAGGTTCTACTCTAGGTACGATAATATTCTTGACATCATTAAAACTTAAAGTAATTTTGTGCTTATTATACCCAACATGAAGAAGATTGGACCAAGAGGGAATGCCCAAGGTGTGACATCAAGGGGACTTGTGAATTCTCTTTGGTGACATCTATAGGAGTTACCATGTAGCCTGGGCATGCTAAGATCCTTGTAGATTTAACAAAAAATGGAAGTAAGAGTATTAAAGGCACCAAATAAAGAAACCCAATGCTATTCTAGGGGGGTCCCACTAGAAAGACATGTACCCATGCCTGAAGGTAGGTGGCTTCTCTAGATTATGCATAAAAAAAAAAGAGAAGAGAAAGTGTGCCAAAGTGGGCAAACAAAAAAAAATGTGCTACAAAGAAATTTCAACTCACTCCTCCCTTGAACAAAATGCTAAGTGATCGTACATCTTGCTGGCATGATGCTCTTATGGTTGTCCATCATTGAATGAAGCAATGTGATGTCACTGATTGAAGGATGGACTTGGTCTTAATTTTGGAGCGATGAGCTAATGACACATTAATCATGCCCTACACTTAAGATTCATTGTTTCCTGAGTCAATTACCTCATGTCCCAATCTCTACAATCCCTTCTACGATTCATCCCATCTTGCTGTTCAATAATGTTTGACTTGTGTCTTGTGTGGCATAGAATTCATACCTCATCGCGGTGGTATCTAACATGTGTGTGTTTTGTTGCATCGGTATAGATTACATTTAACCCTTCTAGTGCCTACAGACATTTTTATGTGTGGTTACGCAAAGGCATTATAGGTTGGAACCTACTTTGGGGAGGATCCACTTGCGTGACTTTTGTAATTTGTACTTGTTGCACACCACCACATCATTTTATACTCTTTGAGCACTTCATTGCCAAATCCATTCTTTCTTTTGTCATCATTTTATCAAACATTCCTCAAAACCATTATGTGTCCTTTAATGTGTCACCTAAATAAACTACGTTCGACATTAAACTTTTAGGGCAACTTCCTTAAAAAAATTTCTAACTCTAAAATCACACTAAGTAAATAATTCAACAATTACTAAAGGCAATAAGTAATGTATGAAATAATTGAACTTCTTTAAATAACCTTACTAACAATTGATCTTTGTGTGATTATAGATGGCCCCTAAAAGAGGACAATAAGGAGGACCTTCTCAAGATGCAACTAAATGTCCAAGGGGAGGAAGAAGCCAAGGACCTCATGTAGAACATGCAAAGCAGGAGGCATAATCATTTAGCATCCATTAAGGAACTCCTGTCACTGCAAAATCTACCTAAGAAAAAGGTGGAGAGGTCAAGGCCCAAGCCTATGAAGAGGAACAACAGCTATTTGTGGCATGGCATGTCAAGGCCGATCAAGTGTTCCCGTAGCTGCCATGTCTATGGGAAGTGCTAACTCCATTAAACATTGGAACAACAGCATGGATGGCTCATAATCCTTGGATAGAAGAGGAGAAACATCAGGTGCTTCTTCAACAGTATCAATCTCAAAAGCCTGGCACACAAGACAAAGGAAAGGCACCCATGGAGGAACCACCACCACCAAGAACCACATGAGTTCTAATAAATTCTATAATTTTGTGTCTGTGTCCTAATTTTGTCATATTCAATTCTACACTGCGACATGAATAAATTTCTAGTTAATCAATAATCCCATACCTATGTAGTGTGTAATCAATTGAGCTTGTTCCTCACTTTCTTTGACTTGATAACGAGTTGTTATTCAGTCGTGGGGGTATGATGAATTATGGTTTGTCAGGTGCTGATATCGGACCCTTGTTAACTAGGTGCTAATATCGGACCCTTGTTAACCAGGTGTTGATATCAGACCTTTGTTAACTAGGTGCTGATATCGGACCCCTGTTATCAAACCCCTGTTATTTGATGAGTCCCAATATCGAACCCCCGATATCAGAACCTCAATATCAGATATGCAATATCGTAACCTGGCTAGCGATATCAAATACACGATATCATGGTTCCTGTGTGAGCCTATAAATACACAATTGGACACACAGGAAAGTCATAATAAGTTAGTATTAGAGTGGGATCTTTTTGTCAAATTTTCCTCTCAACCCTTTCCTCAAAGCATGCCCGTAGTGTGATGATTGTAACTGTATGGAACCTTTATTTGAGTGTGATGTACTTGGACATGCACATGACTGACAATAAAGATTGAGATTACTTCATCATTGCAGCATTCACTTAGTTTAACTATTATTTATTACTTTCTTACTTAATATCTCTTTACCTTCCTCTCCTACCCCTATTATTAAACATGGAATGAGTATGACTTAATCATGAGCATTTAAGTGTGACTACTTGGTATCCCAGTAGCATACCTAGGACATGCACTTGGTAATCCCAGTGGTAGTACATGAGGTCTAAGATGTGTACGGATGATTAAGGGACAGATGCTCATTGCACTTAGGCTAGCTTAGACTCTCTTCTCCCTTTCTCTATTAGCTTAAACAAAGTTATTTTCCATTTCCTCTAGGAGTAGCATAGTGATAGGAAACACATCATACACCTCACTCTGGACTAAACCATATGTGACAAAGCAAATACTAGTCTAGGTGGAAAGACAACGAATTGCGATCAACAAGTAACTATCTAGATATCACAACTAGTCCGTTTGTGGAGTTCGACTGGATCGTGTGTGAACGCTTGTATTTGTATGGTTGAATGTAGGGGTACCTCGCCACTCATTAGTTAGCAAGGAGATTTATTGATCTAATAACTACATTATAGCTTATGTGCATAATGTCTTTTTTTAAGGCTCTACACATATCACAAATCTCAAAAATATAGTAAGATTTGGACACTATTTTCTTATCTTGTTTTAGGTAATGAAAATTGCTTAAAACATGAAATCAAGTTGGCTGACAATATTTCACTTCTTTTGTTGGGTGGATATAAAGGTACTAGTTGTGTCTAAATTCAAGGAATAAACAATGAGGTGTTAGCCTAGTGGTATGGGCCTTGGCCTGGTAACCCCAAGTCACAGGTTTGATTCTACTAGGTAGCAGTGAGTTATAAACTTCTAAGCTTATAAATCTTGGGGGGTAACAAAATGAAAAACTAGCAAATTAAGAATTTACTTAATTTTTGAAACATTGTTTCAAATATTCTCGCTAACAAAAATCATAAAAATTGCCTCTTTCTCTCCTTTCTATTAAATCATTAAAATGAAAGAAAAAATTTGACTATAGTAAATCTAAAGACACTATAGTAAGAATTTGACTATAGGTAAATCCAAAGACATATAGCCAACAAAATGTGTTAGAAGAATTGCATAGGAATGCAACAATGCCTCAAGTGTGGCATTAGGAATTATAAAGATCGTATGTGCACATTGGTTCATAACAACTAGAAAGTAACTATGTAAAGGGATAATGATTTATGTTGGGAATCACTTTTGACCAGCTTAATTAACATTCTTTTGAGTGTTCGAACCCTGAAATAATGGCAATATATGTATACCTCAGGATATATGACTTAGAATTTCTCATCAAAATCAAACTTATGACTTAGAGCTTTCAAATTAAAAGTCATATTGCTAAGTTAACACCTCATTATTATTAGCATTCAAACACCTCATTATTATTAACATCCTTTGTGGTGCAAGGCCCACGTTGCAACCAACGATTGTTCGTTGGCGGAGCACATTATTTATGCAAAGGTTAATGATTTTAGTTTTGAAACAATATTGATGTTCCTAATCTTTTTGTTACTTTTAACACATATTTCTTAGTTGCACTAACAGATCGCGCACTATTTGCAAATTGCAAGTATTAAAACCCGCATCATATTCGAATATTTGAATGTTATAGCTGGTGCACTCATAGTATGCACATCAAAGGTATCTAAACGTGTTACTCACCATAGTGTGATGGTTGCTGACACTAAGATCCATGAATTGAATGCACCTAAATTCAAAGCTGTACCTTTATTAAAAATATTGTATAATCTCGGCAAAGTTAAAATAACCAATAAAGAATTAAATAGCTAGCGAAAAAACAAAATTGCTGACAACCAATTATTATACGCACTTTGAAGGATATTTCCGTTAAAAAGCAAATTCGAGATTTACTTATCAATAATCGAATTTTGGACGTGCCGGAGTGGTTATCGGGCATGACTAGAAATCATGTGGGCTCTGCCCGCGCAGGTTCGAATCCTGCCGTCCACGAATTTATTGATTGTTTCTTTTGGGTTTTGGGTTTACAAACTTATTTCGTTTTTTCTGTTTACAAATTTGATACAGATTTCAGGCGATATGAACCTGAAACTGAAGTAATCTGTTACGCACACACCAGAACCTGTTTTAAACTTTCAACCGTATCTTCAGCGTGATATCTGTAATTTCCGTATATATAACAAATTTGACCGATTACTAAAATGCAGTCTCACTTAGTTGTTTTTTGGGTTTTCAAATTTGATATGATTTTAGGAGATATAAACCTGAAACTGAAGAACCAGGACACTTTCCGGTTTTAAACCGTTTCTACAGCGTATTTTCTCAATGCATGACAAATTTGACGGGAATATACCAACATAATCTGTATTCTGAGATTAAACTGAAGTACTCTATTACGTGCAAACCAGGGAACTTTTCGGTTTCAAACCTGCAACCGTTTCTTGAGCATAATATCTGTATATATAACAACACAACAAATCTGAACCAAATACGGTACAAGATATATTCCGAGATTGCTGCTGTCTAACCGATCATAAAGATTCAAGTTATATTTTCCAAACATCCAAAGCGCTAAAAGTGGGCAACGCTAACATCGTAGCGCACAACAGCGTTGCCGGTTTTAAGATCAGCGTCGTGGGTTCGAGCCTGCGCGAAGCCACGCGCAAACCGGAACAAACCACTACCACTAATAATGGGCATCTCTCTTACCTCTGTAAAAACAGCGTTGCTGCCCAGCAAAGCAAGAGTGCTGCCATTATATTTGCCACTGTCGAACACGAAATTCATGGCCATGAGCAACCTTGCATTGCCCTGTCCAGTCGACGTCGACGTCGACACATAAATTCCCTGCGCGCTGCCAATCCGTGGAGATTTCAGAGTTGGCCCCTGCGTCAGAGGATCGTCGATCACAGTGATGGTGCCAAACAAGTTGGAAAAACCCTTCGCCGGTGCCACGACTTGAACCGCCGACCGGTTTTCGCCCACCACAATATCGTGGAAATAGAACCTCAGATGGCTTACTTTCTGTTTCCTCTTTTTGGCCACCGGCGCTGCACAGGCAACGCACAGAAACAGCACAAGAACAAGAGCAAGCGAAGTTTGGAGCTTGGCAGCCATGTTTCTATGGTTAGAGCTGGGTCTGGGTTTAAGGATTTTATAGATCGAGGAGTTGCTTTTGCAGAACAAAACGAGGGCTTAGGATGCGGGGACTCGACACTTTTCTGACAGAAAAATCAAAAATGGAGGTGCGTGATTCCAGGAAGCTATCGTACGCCACAGAATTAGAAAAGGGGTTTGCTTTTTCGGGAATGACTGCTCATATGCGCCACTAACGAGTTTTTTTATGCTTAAATTGGCGACTTGACTTGAAATTGGCATTCTGGGTACTCATTTTTCTCAGTGGGTTCGAAACATGCTATCCCAGGCTTTCTGTGGCACAGAATAAATATGTCTAGCACACCACTTCCATGGAATCGGCCGATTGGGGTGTTGGAAAGGTCGCTGCTGTAACTTACTGTCTGGATCGGCGATTGGTGCAACTCTGTAAAAAAATTCGCAACCTACCAAGGACATCTGCATATCATATTCTCAATCTATCAAAGTTGCCATTATACTTCCAGGGAATGGGCGGATGGAAGTGCGCCGGTACCGGAATGGTCCTATGCAGCACGTTTCTAGGTTGCGTTTTAGTGGTCCTACGCATGTTAAAAGTCAGCAGCATCTTAGAATGATATTAAAGGTGAACACTTTTGCAGCACGTTATCTCCTCTTTATGTCAAAGCATACCAACTAAATAAGCTCCTTCTCGACCTCATGTTTCTAAAGTTTTCGCTCCAAACGTAGACCCCAAAATTGACCATGAGTGATGATGCAAGCCATCGTGAAGCAAACAAGAAGTTATGGTAGTGCATAAACCCTAAATAAAGAATAAATTATAATGGTGTAAACCATGAAGGTTGACATAGGTTCCTATCTTAAGCATGAGCTAACCATAGGTCGTAGTAGTTGTTTTACTCCCTTTTGTACTTCAAATAATGGACCATATAAGTCCACTATAAGTCATGGTCTTTGGAATTTTTCAAAACTAAAGGCCAAGAGTTATGGTGAGTGATGAAGTGCTATATAGTCGATGCATCGACTAGGCTGCGTATACGAGACCCCGTATATGCGGCCGCGTCGACGTGGCCCTGTCGACGCAACCTTCCTGCATTGACGTGGCCCTGTTTACGCAGCCACCTATCCCAACCTATAAATAAGAGGGCCTTCCGCCTCATTTAGGGAGCTTCGAGTTAGTTGTAGCGAAACTCTTGCATTTTGTTTTCGTAGGAGTTAGGTTATTTTCTCAAGTGCATGCCTGCAGTGTGATGCTTGTAATTGTATGACACCTTTATTCGAGTGTGACGTACTTGGATGTGCACATGACCGGAAATAAAGATCGAG
>MNCI01014292.1:433801-443885 GCA_015680685.1 Gnetum montanum
AATGAAGAAGGATGGACCAAGAGGGAATGATTAGGGTGTGACATCAAGGGGACTTGTGGATTCTCTTTGGTGACATCTGTGGGAGTTATCATGCAATATGGTTGTACTAAGATCCTTGTAGATCTAATGAAAAATGGGATTAAGAGTAATCAAAAGGGCACTAAAAATTTAAAAGCTATTCTAGGGGGTCCCACTGGAAAGACATGCACCCATGCTTGAAGGTTGGCGGCTTCTCTGGATTCAGTAAAGTGATGAAAAGAAAAAAAAGAAAAGAAGAAAAAAGAAGTGCCATAAAACAAAAATCACTCCTCCCTTGCACTAAACGCCAAGTGATCATACGCCTTGTTGTCATGGTACTCTCATAGTTGTTCACCATGGGATGAAACAATGCGATGTCACTGTTTAGAGGAATGGACTTGGTCTTGATCTTGGAATGACGGGTTAATGACACGTTAATCATGCTTTACACGCAGGATTCATTGTGCCCTGCGATAATTACCTCATGTCCTGATCTCTATGATCCCTTTCCCTACTTTGTCTCATCTCCCTGTTCATGTAATTGTAGCTCGTGTCCCGTGTAACATAAAATTTTCATCTCATTCCTGTGATATTTATATGTGTGTGTTTTGTGGAGTTAGTGCAAATTACATTTAACCCTTTTAGTGCCCATGGACACTTTAAGTGTTATTACACAAGGGCATAATAGGTTGAAACCTGCTTTGGGGAGGATCCACTTGTGTAATTTTGTTGTAATCTTCATTAATTCTCTAGCTAGAACACACAATTTCTTACCCTCAGCTTAGTTTTTCATAATTTTTTTTCCTATTTATTAATCCTCAAAACTTTAACGTTTCAATGTACCATTATATTCCCTTTTCTTCATAACCACCAAATTTTTAATTGTTAAATTCACACCAATATCATTCAAAGTGCCTCTCGAATTCATGTAATTACCCTTGAATATATTACTCCTTGCTAATGTCCTCCCTTTACACATTAATTTCAAGAAAAATTATTCAAACTTCGATCTTTTTCAGGTGTCTCACCTTAGTTGGGACGAGATATCGCGTACGCAATATCGTGTCCCACGTGATATCTCGTACGCGATGTACCGTACACGATATCGCGTCCTATTTTCCTATAAATAGGAACCCCTGCCGCAACACTTAGCTTCATTTGGCCATTTACGTGGTGGGAAGTTTTCGAATTTTTTCTCTACGACTTGCGATTGTGTGACCCTTATTTTTCACCTATATCTCGTGCGTTGGTACTCTGATTCTAATTCCGTTTGAACCTGCTTGAACCTGGAGTGTTCAATTTAGTTGTGGGGGAGAGACACTTGACGAAAAGTGCCTAAGTTTTTTTTGAAATTTCTTATCACCCAAAGGACATCAATTAGGGTAATTAATACTAACACTTAGACAAATTGTGCCAAAAATCATATAACCTAAAGTATACTAGGAGATTAAAACAAAAATCCATCTAAGTTATAGGACCCATCATTATAATTTTCGGGCACGATCACACAATAACATAAGATCTTTATTTAAGGCAAGTAGTAAGGTATAACTTGATTTCCTAAACAACCTTACTAACGTTGGCCCGTGTGATTGCAGATGACCCCGAAACGTTCACAGTAGAAGAGTCCTACCCAGGGTGGAGCGAAATAACCTAGGAGAGGCAGAAGGCAAGGCCTTGTCGGACAACATAATGAACAGGAGGTACACTCATATAGTATCCATCAAGAAGGACCTCCTACCAGATGATTCGGGTAGGTGGACGGAGGAGCTGCTGCACCTGAACTGGGATAACAACTCACGTTGCCCCCAAAATGTGTTCAGGCCATCCACACAAAGTCCACAATTGCTTCGGTGATTGTAGAACTCAACTTCGAATCTTTCATAGAGTTTGCTCCTCAGGCTATTAGGGATCACCTCAAAGGGTCTCCCTTATGGCCTGTCCTCTCTGAAAAAGGTGCCTGGTACTTAGGAGAAATGTACCTATTTTGGCACAATAAGGAGCAAGGCACCACAGTTAACATTGGTGGTGTGATAGTAGATTTTTCTGCATAGGCGATTTCAGAGGTGTTATACCTTCCGAATTCAAGCCCCCATGTTGCTCGGTTATCCACCCAATTAGACGCTGATGTGCGAAAGGACTGGCTAGAGAAGGCTTATTGCAGAGATAAAACTTTTGGTGAGTTGACAATGGAAGAGAGAGTTTATTTCAAAATTGGAACCTATCATCTCTTCCCCACGAAAGGTTTGAAAAGAATATCAATGTACACGGCAAGAGGATGTGCAGTGTTGATGGGAAAGGTTAACGCTAACCTTCCCCATCTATATTTAACAGAGATCCTAAGGTGATTCGAAGAACGGAAGTCAGGGAAAATGGCACTCCCTTTTCCCTGCCTTATCAGAAAACTATGCCAACGGGCTGGTATTTGGGGATATACAAATGACGTCCTTCGAAAAGCCCAAAATGCTTCTTACGCTGAATTATTAAAGGCACCAGCTCCAAGAAAGAGCATTGGCGAAGATCTGGGACCAGATGAAGAAGATGAAGAAGAAATGGTTGGATCCCCTACAACTCAACTTGCAGGACCCAGTCAACCTCCAGCCACAGGTCCCAGCCAACAACAACAAGTAGGACCTAGCACAAGCCAGGATCAGCCGCCGCCGCAAGACTACAGATCATCGATGAGCCATCTGAGGGCCATCGCCGAGATGATTAGTTGGGGAAGTCGTGATGACGCCAATCTCTTCCATGTCATCGATGACGCCAGCCAACCTACGATTTCAGTAGATCGTACACGGGGTGAGTTGTCAATGCAAACAGGAGGAGGGGAAAGTAGATGGTCACAATAGATCTCTGGACATGCGGCATCTTTTCAAGTGCAATTAGAGACTGGTGAAGGGGCCACTGTGGTGGTCATGCAACACCAGGATGCCACGGGAGCAGTTGAAGTGGTCGCTAATCACATCAAAGAGTCTTTCAATGTACTTGTTGTGCCACCGGCAGATCTTTCAGGAGCACAGGATGCTGAAACTATTACCGGAACCTCAATGACTCCTGCGAAAGATGATGATGTATTGGATAGATTGCTTCAAACAGGATAAGTTTTGACGTCCTTGTTTGACATCCCACAGGATGTAACGGTAATTCATTCAGACCTCATTTCCACAAAGGGGAAGCTGGTCCTATCTAAAGTAAGGGTAGAGCATGCTGAAGCTAAAGTGCAGAAATTACAAGAGCAGCTCGTAGCCTTGCAAGCAGCACAACAGGATCCTTTGTGATTGGTTCTCCCAGACCAGCTAGACAATTTTAAAACTGAGCAACTAACAAAAATAATTGCAGAAAATAAGAAGGTGGCAGAAGAAAAGGAGACAGCCACTTGGGATGCCTCTGTAGTAAAGGCACAAACTCATGTGCATCTTAAGGCACTCAAGGCCTTGCAAGAAGAGAATAAGTAGTTGGTTGCAGAAAATCTTCGGTTGGCTTCTATGGAGAAACAAAAGAATGTTCTTGATGAACACTTTCATCAGTTGTGATAATTCATTCGGGTCAACCGAGATGTAAACCTTTTAGCCAGAGAAAATCGAACCCTCTCAATGGAGGAGGTACGCGCTATTCGACAGAAATTAGCCATCGAGATTAGTGCGTGGAAGAATGAGGCTAAATGACATAAGAAGCTGAACGAGCACTTCCGTGATTAGGTGGGGATGTATATACAAATCCTAGAGAAGGAGATCCATATGGCCAAAGCTCAAATCAATAACATCAGTGCTCAGCACACTAATTGGGGGGCCATATTGGACACTTATGCCTACGCCCACCAAGCAGAAATTAAGAACTGGGACCTGCAGATCTAGGATTTAACTGAATACATGGAATTGGCAAACCTTCAATATGCCAACTTGGCCATGTTAATAGCAGGGTGCCCGAGGTTAGAGCTCAAGTAGCAGGTAGCTTCCACCCACATCAAATATGAAGCAGAATTTACAGAGCAAAAGAAGTTGGTTGAAAAATTAGATGTCACAAATTCTGAACTCGCGGTGGTAAAAGAAAGCTACCAAGGACAGAAAGATGTGGCAACCAACTTGGCTTGATGGCTAACAGAATGTCATGAATACAAAGACAGAGCCAGAGCCTACAAAGAGGAACGACGGGTGTTCGCAGCATGGTATGTTAAAGCTAATCAGATGTTCCCGCAACTACCCTATTCATGGGAAGTGCTGACTCCATCAAACATTGGAGCATCAGCATGGACGGTACAAGACCCTCGGATTGAAGAGGAGAAGCTCCAGGCTATTTTTCAGCGTCATCAATCTTCAAAGCTCGAAGCATGTGACAAAGGAAAAGAACCCATGGAGGTGCCACCGCCACCAGGAACTACATGAGTTCCACATTTTTGTAGTGTAGTATTTTTTCTCTGTGTTGTGTTTTCCCACACTGCGACATTAGTCCATTTCTTTTTCTAGTTAATAATCCCATACCTATCCACTGTGTAATCACTGAAGCTTTTTCTCCTTGTAACTCGAGGACGAGTTTTTATTCAGTCGTGGGGGTATGATGAGATGCGGTTCGCACAGGCTGCAATATCATGTACGCGATATCGCATCCCCCACGATATCGCATATGCGATATTGCATCTTCCCCTATGATATCGCGTACACGATATCCCAGTCCGCCGTCATGTCTATAAATAAGAGGTGGCTCTCCCTTGTTCGGGATCCTAGTTTAGAAGTAGTGAAGCTCTAGCAGTTTGATCCCTCCAGAGTTAGATTTTTTCCCGTGTCTGCCCGTTGTGTGGTGAATGTAATTGTACGGTGTCTTTATTCGAGTGTGCCATACTTGGACATGCACATGACCGGCAATAAAGATTGAGATTACTTCATCATTGCAACATTCACTTAGTTTATCTAATTGTTATTTATTTAATGTTATTTATTACTTTCGTAGCGCGGTATGAGTACGACTTGGCTATGAGCGCCCATGGGTGTGTACGACTAGTTAAGGAATCGGTTACTCATTACGATTAGTTTCTCACCCTTAAACTCCTAGAAGCGGAACAAGTACGACTTGATTACGAGCATTTAAGTATGATTACTTGGTAGCCTAGTGGTGTAGCTAGGGGGATCTATGCTTGGTAACCCAGTGGCGTATTTGGGGTCTACTCTTGGTAATCCCAGTGGCATACCTAGGCCTATGCTTGGTAGTTCTAGTGGCAATCGTGCATGAAGTCCAAGATGTGTACGGTTGATGAAGGAATCGGTTGCTCGTCGCACTTAGGCTAGATTAGATTTTCTTACCCTTTTCCTCTTAGCTTAGCTTAGTTAATATTCTTTTTCATTGCCTTTAGGAGTAGCGTAGATTAGGAAACACATCATACACCTCATCTAGAATAAACCATACATGACATATGCAAAACTAGTCTAGGTGGGAAGACAGCGAACTGCGACCTAAGGCTAACTATCTAGGTGCCACAACTAGTCCATCTACGGAGTTCGACTGGATCACGCGTGCGACACTCGTTTCGTATGGTTGAGTGTAGGGGTACCTCACCACTCATCACCAGGCCATGGGTTCTCCAAGGAAAGGCTAATATACCATATCATAGATGGGCTTCGTAATGAAACAAGGGAGACCCTAGGGATGTACACCCAAGGTCAACTATATGAGCTATGAACCCATCAATTCCAAGAGCTTATCAAGCGGATAGCAAAAGAAGAAGGAGAAATAGCCAAATGGGAGAATGTTGAAAATTTTTAACAAGACCAAAATCTTAACTTAACAAGGGTCCATGATTATGAAGAGGAGAAATAAACTCACTTCAAGGAGGTGGAATCATCTTTGCCAATCCTACAATCACTAGATGAAATTGGGGCAAAGATTAATAAGATGATAGACTGGGTACATGAAAGATGTGGAGAATCTGCCAACATTGTTAGAGGACGAACTATGCCAAATTGAGAAATAGGACAGGACACCGAAACAAAGGATAGAAGAGAATAAGGATAAGAACTCAACTGCCAATCATACATATCAATGTAATATTTACTTGTATGATCACCCCAAAGGTCAATGTCCAATCTTGTCACACTTACATGAGCATTGAAGAGGAATGTTACATCCAAAGTTCATACAAAAATACTGTGTCCAACCACAGTGGCAAAAACCTCAATCGTGGGCGAGGGCACTGCCAACTGGACTATACCCTTCGTATGTCCCAGTACCAAATGGTTATTATGTTCAACACCCTATTTCTCCAACAAGATCAGCATCCTCTACCTCACCTCATTGTTATCCTTCTCCCGAGTACTATCCACCCATGTCCTCTCCAACAAGATCACCACCTCATGTGCCTTACACTTCTCCTCAACCTCAATATTCTCATGCTTCACCCCCTTCTACATCACCGCCAGCTATGCCAAAAGATTTTGCACCACAACACCAACCTACAAACGTTACTTGTGCTGCTACTATCAACAGCAGTGGAGGTCCTTCACAACGTTGAAGGTATCCCTTCTTTAGACGTGACCATCGAAAGGGACACCACAATTCAGAAACCACTACATCTACCAACTTAGCACAAATCCAACACTATGGTGCATCTTCCTCTTCGAACCCAATGCCTCATGTTACCTTATGAAGGCCACCACTCAATACTTCAAGAACCATGGGGCCCAATGAATATTGCCACATGGGGAGACATGTTGATCCTTGCATACCATCTTACGGTCGCAAGTACCAGAGTGGGTCAACTCCTTATAATTTAGCCACATCTTATAACTTGCCCTACTATGTCAACTTTAATCAAGTGTGTGAACCCCAATGGGGTAAGTATGACCAGGTCCCAATATTTTCAACATGCAAGGATGGCCACCTTCCATTTATTAATTCTAGCCATGCTTAGCCATTTAGTTATGGGGGGCATCCTCCATTCTAACAACATAGAATTAATATTTTTTTTAGTTTCTTTAATTTTTTAACTTTTTGTTTTCCAATTTTTCACCCTTTTAATTTATTGTTTTATCTTTTTTTTTTCTTTTTATCTTTTTATAAGTAATCTCATCCATGAATAAAACACTCATGTGGCTCGTTGGTTGAGGTGTTATTCTATGCTATCGAGTCTCGAGTGAGCAATTATTTGGATAGTGAGCCCATTACACCCACTCATCCATTCTACAAATAAGAGGTTCTATTTTGGGCTACAGTGATATTCTTGACATTCTTAAAACTTAAAATTAATTTTATGTTCATTGTACCTAGAATGAAGAAGGATGGACCAAGAGGGAATGATTAGGGTGTGACATCAAGGGGATTTGCAGATTCTCTTTGGTGACGTCTGTGAGAGTCATCATGAAACCTGGTTGTACTAAGATCCTTATAGATCTAATGAAAAATGGGAGTAAGAGTAATCAAAAGGGCACTCAAAAATCCAATGTTGTTCTAGGGGGTCCCACTAGAAAGACATGCACCCATGCCTGATGGTTGACAGCTTTCCTAGATTCAATATTCAAAAAGAAAAAAAAAGAGAAAAAGAAAAGAAGGAAGTGTCACACAACAAAAATCACTCCTCCCTTGAATAAAACACCAAGTTATCATATGCCTTATTGTTATGGTACTCATAGTTGCTCATCATGGGATGAAACAATGTGATATCACTTCTTAGAGGAATGGACTAGCTCCTGATCTTAGAATGATAGGTTAATGGCACCTTAATCATGCTTTACATGCATGATTCATTGTGCCCTAAGTCAGTTACCTCATGTTCCAATCTCTGCAATCCCTTCTTCTATTCATTCCATCTCGTTGTTCATGTATTTGTGACTCGTGTCTCATATAGCATTGAATTCATACCTCATCATGGTGGTATCTACATGTGTGTGTTTGTTGCATCAATATAGATTACATTTAACCCTTCTAGTGCCTACAGACATCTTAAGGTGTGGTTACGTAAGGGCATATAGGTTGGAACCTGCTTTGGGAAGGACCCACTTGCATGACTTTTGTAATTTGTACTTGTTGCACACCACCACATCATCTTATACCCTCCTAGTATTTCATTGCCAAATCTATTCTTTCCTTTGTCATCATTTTATCAAACGTTCCTCAAAACTAGGTTTGACATTAAACTTTTAGGGAAACTTTCTAACTCTAAAATCACATTAATTAAAGAATTCAGCATTTATTAAAGGCAATGAGTAAGGTATGAAATCATTGAAATTTTTTCAATAACCTTACTAAAAATTGATCTTTGTGTGATTATAGATGGCCCCTAAAAGAAGACAATAAGGAGGACCTTCTCAAGGTGCAGCCGAATGACCTGGGGGAGGCAGAGGCCAAGGACCTCATGTAGAAGATGTAGAGCAAAAGGAAATCATTCAACATCCATCATGAAACTCCTATTACTACATAATCTATCCAAGAAAAGGGAGGAGAGGTCAGGGCCTGAGCCTATGAAAAGGAATGATGGCTATTTGTGGCATGGAATGTCGAGGCCAATCAAGTGTTCCCGCAGCTACAGCGTCCATGAAAAGTGCCAACTCCATCAAACATTGGAACATTAGCATGGACGGCTCATAATCCTCAAATAGAAGAGGAGAAACATTAGGTGCTTCTTCAATGGTATCAATCTTAGAAGCCTGATGCATAGGACAAAGGAAAGGCACCCATGGAGGAGCCACTACCACTGGGAACCCCATGTGTTCCACAAGTTTTGTCTTTTGTGTATGTGTCCAAATTTTGTTTAATTCTCCATTTTGGCATGAATAAATTTCTAGTCAATCAATAATCCCATACCTATCCACTGTGTATTCAATTGAGCTTGTTCCTCACTTTCTTTGATTTGAGGACAAGTTTTTACTCAGTCGTGGGGGTATGATGAAGCACTATATAGTCAATGCATCGGCTAGGCCACGTATACGAGGTCCCATATACATGACTGTGTCGATGTGGCCCCGTCGACGTAGCCTTCCTACATCGACATGGCCCCGTTTACGCAACTGCCTATCCCGACCTATAAATAAGAGGGCCTTCCACCTCATTTAGGGAGCTTCGAGTTAGTTGTAGTAAAGCTCTTGCATTTTTTTTCGTAGGAGTTAGATTATTTCTCCAAGTGCATGCATGCAGTGTGATGCTTGTAATTGTACGACACCTTTATTTGAGTGTGATGTACTTGGACACACACATGACAAAAAATAAAGATCAAGATTACTTCATCATTGTAGCATTCACTTAGTTTTAATTATTTAATTATTATTCTTAATTGTTATTGTTATTTATTTTTTTCTTAGTTGATATTTCTTTATCATCATTTACTATTCCTATTGTTAAATGTGGAATAAGTACGACTTAATCACGAGCATTTAAATGTGACTACTTGGTAACCCAGTAGCGTACCTAGGATCTATGCTTGGTAATCCTAGTAGTAGTCATGCACGAGGTCCAAGATGTGTATGGATGATTAAGGAATGGATGATCATCGCACTTAGGCTAGCTTAGACTCATTTCCTATTGCTCATTAGTTTATTCAATATTATTTTCCATTTTCTCTAGGAGTAGCATTAGTTTAGGATCACATCATATGCCTCACTCTGGACTAAACCATACGTGAAAAATAAAATACTAGTCCAAGTGGGAAGACAACGAACTATAATCAACGTGTAATGATTTAGAGACCACAATTAGCTTGTCCACAGAGTTCGACTGGATCGTGCATGAATACTCGTATTCGTATGGTTGATTGTAGGGGTACCTCACCACTCATCAGTGAGGTTGTGGTCTATGTAAAAATAGAGAAGAACCAAATCAAATACTTTATATGAAATCTAGGCTTGAATCTAGCCTTGAGGAAAATAAATCTTAGACTATGTTGCTTGCCCTCTTAACAAGGGAATTAAGGTAGTAAACATGATTACAACATCAAATTTCAAGAGAGAGAACCTAAATTTTTCCACATGTACAAACCATTCACAAACATACAAAAGCATTCAAATCTCTTCTAATTGACACTTAAAACATAAGAAAATTGAGACAAACATGATATGACTTCTTCTTAAGCTTTCTAAGCTTGGAAAAA
>MNCI01014292.1:444251-458569 GCA_015680685.1 Gnetum montanum
CATCCTCTTTGCTATCCCATTGTAATTGAGATAAGTGGTTAGCGACCACATTCTTGGTTCCCTTTCTATCCACCATGATGAGATTGAACTCCTATGGAATTACTAGCCATTGTATGATATAGGGGATTACCATTGGCTTGTTAATGAGGAACTAAATGACACTATGGTCTATGTGCATAAAAACTTGATATCCAAGCACATAGTGCTTGAATTTTTCTAGGGCGTACATGACTACCATGAGCTCTTTCTTTGTGGTGGTGTAGTTTAATTGTGCTCCCACGATGCTTTAACTTGCATAATGGATGTAGCAAGGACATTTCTAATCATCCAATTATGTAAGAACAGTCCCCAAAGCATAATTGGATGCATCTATCATAACATGAAATAGATTAGACCAATATGAAGCATGTAGAATAGGAGTTTCTATGAGCTTCTACTTTAACTATTGGAATATATTCTTGCATTTCTTGGTCCAAGTAAAAGGTGCATCCTTCTTGGTTAGTTCAAAAAAAGGTTTAGCAATCTTTGAGAAGTTCTCAATGAATTGCCTATAANTAAGCAAAAGGTGCATCCTTCTTGGTTAGTTCAACAAAAGTTTTAGCAATCTTTGAGAAGTTCTCAATGAATTGCCTATAATAAATAGTATGACCAAGGAATGACCATATATCTTTCACCATTTTAGGTTGCTTGGTGATTCCTTGGATGACTTGTACTTTTTCTGGATCCACCTCGATTTCTTTGCTTGAAATTTTGTGCCCCAACATAATGCCTTTTTGGACCATTAGATGGCTTTTCTACCAGTTGAACTTTAAGTTGGTTTCTACACATCATTGAACCAATTGCTCTAGATAGACCAAGGCTTTCTTAAAGGTGGTATCATAGGTAAAGAATGTTGACCTTTTGGTATGTCAAAACCTTAAGGAAAATGGAGAACATAAAGTGTTTGTTGTGGATGATGTGTTTACAAGACATGAACAAGAACTCCACAATAAGATGCCAAGGACTCAAGGGAAATGAGATTTACAACAAAATGACAAGTGAAGATCATATGAGTCAAGATGAGAGGATGAATGAGCATGGGCTAAAATCGAAGAATACAAACCAAATGAAGATGCTCCAAATACTAAGAAGAAGAAAAATTAATGAGAGGGAGACTAAGAAATTAGAGTCCAAGAATTGAGGAGATATCTCTTAGAAATAGTAGATGTCTTGCCAAAGATGTCCCACAAGAGATGTTCCATTATTCAACAAGATGTCTCTCCTAAATAGAAGTCATTCTTAAGTAGACATCCCAACTTTGAAGGAGATGTCTACATTAACTGTTAGGTAGGCATTGCATAAATTTTGAGGAATTTTTAGAAACTTCCAGATGATAAGAAGATATCAAATTCTTAGGAATAGAGTAAGGATTGTTCACACTAAAGCAATCACTGTCATATCTATGCTTTTGTATTCTTTGTCTTTATTACTACATTATTTTCTTGGTTTTATGTTCAATTAAGCTTTAATGACAAGGACTTGTAATTATAGTTACATTCTTTCCTTGTACCTTGTTCTTTTTTGTAATTGTCCTGCAAGGTTAATGTGCTTCTTACAAGAAGGAAACCACATTGAGCTTGTTGGGACCTTGTAGGGGTGAGTGGTTTTGTAGCATCAAAACACTCTGGAGCAAAGCTCAATTTTTTAAAGGTTATGGAATCCTTAAAACCACGTTCTAAGCTTGTTGCGACCTTGCGGGATTGAGTGGTTTTGTAGTGATAAACGACACTTTGATGTAGAGCTTAGATGTTGTATAGGGTGCGGTACCCTTCAAACCACATTTGATTAAGCAACAAAGTCTGAAAGTGTGCATGGATTCTACCCTCTAAGTGTGAAATAGACAAGTTGGGAAACCATGTAAAATTTTGTCTTTTTGTGTGGCACATTTGATTTCACTGGGAACTTATTCATCTCCCCTTCTAAGTTCCTGATCCTCAAGTGGTATTGGAGCTTGGTAATCTCACATAGATAACTCAACATGAATATGGAAGGGACAACAAACATCAAACTCAAATAGACAAACAAAGTAATATGCTTCATCAACTGCTGCATTCAATCCCTATGCTACATTAGTAAAGGTAAGTCTTTTATTCCTTCTTCTATTTTTAGTTTGATAGGTAATAGTAGAGGCCATGTAGCCTCTAGAAGAGATATTGATTACAAGGCTAAAAATATATATCAAAATTTAGATAAAAAGAGAAGTCCAAGTAATCATAAAAATCATTATGAAATGAATGAAAAATCCTTTGTAGAAAGGTATGAGTTACATTGTAGTGAAATTATTTCTTTTCAAAGTTTATGCCTTGAAATGCAAGATATCTTACATGACAAAGAAATAAAGGGTCTAGATCTTAATGATAAATGTTCTTATCTTGAGAAAGAAAACTCAGTTTACCTACTTCATAGAACAAAATTGTGGAAACATCACTTTTGGAGATGGCATGGAAGCACCTATAACAGGTACTGGTACCATAGGAGGAAAAGGTAAGGGACAATCTACTATAAATGAAGTGTTCTTTATCAAAGGATTAAAGCATAATATTCTAAGTGTTAGTCAACTTTGTGATTCAAATATTGACATTATTTTTTCTAAAGAAACCTATATAATAAAAGACTTAACCACTGGAAACACTGTGATAGAAGGAGCTAGAAAAGATAATTTTTACACTCTTAGTTTTGAAAATGATCCTAACCTTGAATCCAAGTGTTGATTAGTAATATAGATTATGCTTGTATGTGGAATAGAAAGTTGGGACATATAAACAAGGAGATTCATCAGACCTTAGTGACAAAAGACATGGTTCATGGATTACCCAAACTTAAAGACTTCAATTTAAAAATTTGTGAAGCATGCCAATAGGAATTAGCAAACAAGGGTAAGGTTTGGTAAGAAAAATTATATATTTACCTCTCGTTTCTTAGATTTGCTTCACATGGATATGGTTTGTCCTTCTCAAACACTTATTTTGGAAAAGAAAAGGTATTTTCTAACTATTTTGATGATTACTCTTGCTTTACTTGGGTCACATTTTTATATCATAAGGATGGGGTATTTGATCATTTCTTAAGAATCTGCAATCAGATTTTGAAAGAAAAAGGCTATTGATGAGTTATGGATTGGCCACATTGATGAGGCCTTGTCAACTAGGCCCCATCGACTAGTTCCCTTCGGTACATCATTTGATGCATTGATGTGGCCCTATCGATGCAAGGTCTATTCTTGCCTATAAATATGTGCCAATCCACCATTTTTAGGCATCAATTTTTCATAGTTGTAGTGAAGCTCTTATAGTTATTCCATTTGAAAGTTACAATATTTTCTTGAATTCCTTTAGTAGGAGTCATTGAGTGTACAGATCTTTATTTGAGCACTGTTGGACCTGAGCATGACAATGTGTGTGATAATAAAGACAAGCTTCTTGATAAACCTTATAGCATTTTGTATATCTTAAATGTTTTATTCATGTGTTTAATGCTTTCAATAATTTATTCAAGGTTCCTTAGTAATTAAGCTAATTAAGTAATCAAGCAACATAAGCTAAATAGTGATTAAGTAAACACATAAGTATGACTACTTTGAGCAAGCATATGACATTTTGTAATCCCAGCAGTGCTCAACACTTGGTAAACCAGCAATGTTATATGTGTTCATGATGTGTATGGCAAGTAGGATTGGATACTTATGTTAGGACTAGTTACACAATAGTTAGTTAATTATATTAAAGAAGACATTAAATTAATTTATTCCTTATCGTATTTATTTCAAGTACCAAAATCATAAAACAAAAAATGACAAAAATCATGTACCTAAGTTATACTTAAACCATACCCTTGAGCTTCACAAGTGTAGTTGGGAAGACAACAAATGTTCTCAACACCAAGTTCACTTCTTAGAGAACTAGTGCATTGGAAAACTATTATGTCCATGGAATTTGATTGAATTGTGCATGAAAACTTTGTGATTCGTATGGTTGGGCGTAGGGCTACTTGGTCGCTCATGATTGGTGCCATTGCTAGGGAGTCTTTTTGTTGAAATGTGTAGTATTTAGGATTAGTGAACATCATTAACATCATTGGATGAACCCTAAGGTCAAGGTCATTCTCAAATAATATAATTGCAAGAGCACATTGATATTTTATTTTTTTGCAAAATGTCTTCTTTGCATAAGCGTGACGATGCTAAATCACTACTCCCATAAGAATGCAAGGTGGTATATATTCACCCAGATGAGTATGTGCTTGAATTCACCTTCATCCTACATCAAGATGAACAACTACGATGGCATGATATGGAAGGCAACATTGTAATGCCTCTTGATTGATATATGCCCGTGATGCTACTTCAAACTCTTAAGAAGTTAGACATCCAAGATCTTCAAGAGGAGTATGTTATGCATGATTATGATTATTAGGACTACCATCCCATTGAAACAAAACATAGGAGAGATTTACATTAGGAGAAGCAACATGAGTTTGTGAACGGGAAATAGTTCACCAATTCCTTATTCCTATTGAACAAAAATGATAACGAGGATCCTCTCTCTAGGGGCTCTCAACATGAAAATTCTCCACCCCTCATTACTATTGATGGGGGCATGAACCTGAATCTACATTCCGCTATCAACAAACTAGGTTTAGATAAAGATGGCAGTCAAGGTTAGGTTCAGACAAGCATTAAGATGATAAGAAACATATCGAATGTGATTGTGATAATTGAAGGGAATTTGGTAGATACCATGGTGGTGGTAGTTCTCCTCATTCTTTGCCATCTTCATTCTTTTTCTTCCTCTTCTTCTGATTCTAAAAAATGCTACAGAAGAAAAAATCATGATGGTGGTGAGTAGTAGGATAATAATATTGATCGCCATGCCCACAATAATTGAAGGGGTAATAGAGGACATCATTGGTGAAAATGAAATAATGATGATGATGAGCCTTTACTAGCAACTCAAAGCATGCTTAACATTGTAGAGGTAGTCAAGACTCCAACTAGGCATGTGAAAGATAGTTAGATCAAGCACTTAGACATGAACAATATCCAAAGATTTGAGGGGGGAATATAACTCTGATCCACAAAATCATATACAAGCCTTTCATGATGCTTGTGCCTTACAAACATATAGAATGATTGATAGAAATTGAAGCTATTCCCTAGGACACTCATCAAAGAGGCAGAGAGCTAGTATTGGTCCTTGGAGTTGGAATCTATCCACAGATGGAGTACGAAGCTAGAACTATTTAATGATAAATACCAAACATACTCTAGAGTGTCTAATCTGAGAAAGTAAATCTAAGGCTAGAAACAAGGAATACATGAACCCTTGGATGCAGCTATGGGTAGATATTATTCTCTCTTACATCAATGCCTTGGCCATGATTATTCTTAGAGGGAATATCTTTGCCACATCATAGATTGGCTCCAAGAGAAAACTAGAAGAACTCTTGAGATTTATGCCTAAGGGAGACTATTTGAACTAAGAGCTCATCAGATACAAAGGCTGATAGAGTAGGTAGTAAAAGAAGTAGATGAGTTATGAAAAAAGGAAAGTGTAGAAGAATATAATAGGGATCCCTCCATCAGGAAAAGGTAGGTCTGATTCTGTGACAAGGAGGAGTCATCACTAATGGTGGTTTTTGCTTAATGATTTGATTGCTAATGTCCAATTTCTATTTTTGAATTCTAATGTCTAATGACTAAGACATGGTTTATTTTTCATGGAACAGGCAGTGAGTGCATGTCGTCCACCCATTCAAAAACTCTATGGTTTTCCTTGTTTTGGAAGTTTAAGGTCTCTTTTCAGTAAACAAACTTTTAATTAATTTGTGACCTTAGTAGTTTCCAAAATTGGGTAGGATTCAAAGGTTTGCACAAGGTATGATTTCAAGGGAACTCAATACTCTTTGTACTCTTCTACTTATTTGAGTGCTTAAGTGTTTTCATTGATTTACCATTTTGTGTCAATCAATAATAGGAAGTTAAATGAAGTCTTTGCATGGTGTGGTTCCCATTGAAGAAAACAAGAAGAAATAAACACAATGCAAATTCAAAGAACATCCCTTAGACAAATAAAATGGGCTACAAGTACTATTTATGAGACTAGGAAGAAATGTTACATATGCTTGAAGGTCCCCTCTAACTAAAGCTTTCTCTTACTTCCTGCTTCTCTTCTCTTCTCTTTATGGAATGGTGGTTATTTTATGGAAGCACTCTTTGTAGCGACCAAAAATGTTGGTGGCTAGAAGAATGCCGGGGGTCAACGGATGCAATAGTTCCAACCTCGTATCTGCTGGAGGGCGGTGCTGGGTGTGTGCAGACATGGGGTGTCTTGAACGGTCTAGTCGATCAGACAAGGACTTACATCGATGTCAATGTAGCCTTTTGCAACGTAAATAATGCGAAATGCGAGATAATGCTTACGAGTAAATAAAGTAGGGGAGAAACTATAAAAATGTAACATTAATACGAAATAATGCTTAAAGGTGAACAAAATAGAGAATAGTGCAAAGAAACGAGACAGAAAATGGGAGATAAAGTAAAGTATGGTTAGAAACATGCATTGCTCCAAAGCTACAAACTCGTCTGGTCAGGGTGGATACAATCGACTGCATAGCATGACGGAGTACAGAAATCCCAAGAGTAACCAAGATGTGCCGAGCAAAAAGAGCTATGCACTTGGACGCATACTCATGTACAAACAATGTGGGGCTCTACCAAGGTGGTAGAATAGGGATGGGGACCTCTTGCCAGTCGAGAGAGAGTCGCTGTTTACAGCATTAGATAGATGGCTTCTGATATTACAATGCTGGAGAGAAGGAAGATATTTGTTTCAGAATTTCAAAGTTCCCACCACTAGGAAGTTGTTTGCTTCAAGGAAGATGTGAACTCTTTTGCAATTACCAACTTTAAAAATTGCAGACTTTTCCAAATTGTAAGGTACCTCTAAAAATTGCTGCCCTATTGTATGCTATTTGCCGGGATATTTATAGGGCTGAAGGTAAGAGAAAAGGGGTGGTTTTTGAATGCTATATGCCGTAGGCTTACCTTGTCTTACTGGTACCACTCGAGTCATCTATGACCGTTGGGCCTACAAGACCATTGCGATGCGAACCTACCATGCAATAACTGCGATCCTACTACACCGTAATCATGCCATCAGCGTCTAGGATGTGTGCCAATGGTCTGATTAGTGGAGTACATTGATGTCGCACAACTGCCTCTTTTCCTTGTTGTTCTTTGTGATGTAGCCTACTTTTTGTAGCGTAGAATTTTGTCACATGCCCTGGTATATGTCATATGCTTGCTATGTTATGCTACGCTACGCTATGTAGCGTAGCAACTTGCATTAGTCACGAGAGCTTTGTTGATTTGCAAACCATTCTCCTATGATGCAAGTTTTGCGAACTTTGTTGACTCCAACTTTCAAACTGCCTTCTGTCTCTTCCATAGGATTTCTACGCCTTGATGCATCATGTAGCTTAGTGTAGCGTAGTAGTAGACATGGTCCGTGGCTTCCTGACGGAAAGGGACGTTACTACAGAAATCGAAATTGGGTGAGGGGAGTGGGTAGCAAAGTCATTGCCATCCTACGCTGTGTGACGTTGCATAGCATAGCACTTCGTTCCTCCATCGTCTTCTGAAGCTTGCTACGCTACATAGTGTAGTAGGCTTTGTGACTTAGGAAACTTGTTGAATTGTTTCTTGTGCATCCAGGATGCTATCGTTGATTCTACATGCTGTTTCTGAGCAGGCTACTGGCTGTTTAGGCTACTTTGGTGGGCGGGCAGGATGGTACAGGACCTGTCCATGCTCAAAGTAGAAAATTTTCTAAATTGGCTGACATGGACTCAGAACGTTCTTCTCCCAATGAACTGCCATCATGCTGTGCAGACTACAAGAGCTTGGTGAAGCAAGGATGACCCCGCATTTTTTAGGGTGTTTCATTGGCCCCTCTTTGTCGATGTCTGCAGAATAGGCTCGATGGACGTCAGCAAAGAATATGAAACACCGCAGCAGGAAAAATGCTAAGGTTGTCACTTGGTAAGTGTTGAGACATCTCTTGGCCATGCTTGAGAGTGTTGAATTGGTTTTGTGGCAGTTAAGGCAGAGAGCAAAGATGATGTTTAGCTGAGTCCCTTGTTAGAGTGCTCTAAGGGGCTCGTTTGCACTTTCATCTTTGGCTGGTGCTGTTCTTCAACCTCTTGTAGGTAGGTGTCCCCTCCGTAGGATGAGTTGCGTTACATCCGTGGAGGGCTCTGACTTGTCTACTGCAGCCTTCTGCAAGGCGAGCTGTGTTACGCGGGTGCTGAAATTTGTACTTTGAAGTAGCTGAGCTAGTCGAGGCACTCACTTCGAGATGCTATAACATTTGCTACTGTAGCGAGATGCACTTGCGGGGACAAGGTCTTGCTGGTTGCTATCATTGTTATTACTCTTGGGCATCGTTGCTGGTGTGAGATGCCCAAAGAAGGGAGTCCAGCAGTGGTCTTGGTAGTGCCGATGCGGGGGAGTTGGTCTCCAAGGCACCAGGAGCTATTGTGGGAACAGATGCATTGGAATCCCCAACAAAGGAATGTGTGGTCAGTTTAACTATGGGATTAGCTACCAGATAGCTGAACATTGCGCGAGCCTAAACCTTGGCGGGGAACTGAAGAGTAACAATATTGTGGCTAGGCCACAATACTGTTAACACCTCATAAGTGGGAATGAGCCCAGGAACTACCGTCAGGGTGGTGGGTCGTGGCGATGGTAGGTTTGAAGGGCCTGTATGATATCATACGATGTCTTCAAAGGGTTAGCATGATACCAAGGGTGGTGGCACATATGCCCCAGACCGTGTTCTCCTTTCGTCGAGAACCACTTACTGGAGTTGCAACGTCCCACCCACGCGTCGGTATCACACCCCTTCGTTCGATGTGTATCTGGTGGTGGTGCATGTTGAGGATGCGATGTGAACTCAGTTTAAGGTCTCGGTAGACCGTGTACTAGTTTAAGGTCTCAGTAGACCGCTGTGCTGGTTCAAGGTCCCAGCAGATTGTACATGCTAGTTTTACGTCATAGCGGATGTGCAATACCAGTTTATAGTCATAGTGGACTAACAATGCCAGTTTTACATCATGGTAGATGGTTGCTGCCAGTTTAACGTCGTGGTGGATGTTCCTCGGTGTTGCTAGTTTATCGTCATTGCGGATGCTGCCTGGTGCGAATGCCAGTTTATCATCGTAGCAGATGGTGCTTGTTGTTGCCGTTGCACTTCAGACGTAGTATGACTTGAGGTACTTGTGGTTCACCGGGTTGGTGAACTCGTTGTCGTCCATGTCTGCCAGCTTGAAGGCTCCATTCTCAAAGGCTTTAGTGACCACGTAAGGACCTTCCTAGTTGGCTAAGAACACTTACATGCTCACTGACGACCTTGAGGACGAGGTCTCCCTTCTGCACTAGCTGTCGATGCGGGTTTGCATAGTGCTTCTATTGTTGTTTGTTTTGATAGTGCTTGATTCGTCTCAGTGTTTGCACGCGTTCCTCCTCCATTGAGTCATGATCGATGGTCCCTGATTCGCTATTCTGGGCTTCGCTTACAACGTTGGACAAGATCATCTGAAGTGAGGGTATGTGCAACTTAAGAGGAAATACAGCTTCAGATCCATAAACAAGACTATAAGGGGTCTTACCTATCATGGTTCTGTAAGTCCTTCGATAGGCCTAGAGGATGTAGTGTATTTGCTCATGCCACTACCTCTTGCTGTTGTTAAGCATTCGCTTTGGTAATTTGATGATGGACTTATTTGTAGCCTCTACTTGCCGTTCACCTATGGATAATAAGGGGAAGAAAATTATTATTTAATGCCTAGATTGCTACAGAAGGTTCTGGTTTCCATACTGTTAAACTGTGGTCCATTGTCGGTCACAATAGTCATCGGGAGTGCAAACCTAGTTACGATGTTATTGAGGATGAAATGGTAGATTTGTTGAGACGTCGTTTTCTTAGGGAAATAGCTTCCACCCACTTAGTAAAATACTCTATGGCAGTGATAATGAAGCTATGCCCTACGGAGGACTTAGGCGTGATAGGCCCTATGAGGTCTAGTCCCCATCATTGGAAGGGCCATGTAATTTGGGTTGGGTGCAGGTCTATAGGTGCTATGTGTATGAGGTTTGCATATCTCTGGCATGTGTCACATGTCTTGACTTTTGACAAGCAATCACCCTCCATGTAGGGCCAATAGTACCCTAGGCATCTTATTTTCGTAGCCATAGCCATGGGTGCTATGTGTCCACCGCACAGCCCTTCATGAACCTCATTAACTACCTTTTGTGCCTACTTACCATCCACGCATGCTAGCAATATCCCATTGTAGGATCGACGGCACAGGGCATCATTTCCCATGAGCATGTATTATCGAGCACGTTTACAGATTGCATCTCTTTGAGCCAATGTCAATCCATTTGGGGGTTCGCCATGCTGTAAATAAGCTTTAATGTGATCGTACCACTCCAGGGTGTTCTGCCTGAGTGATAGGCATCGTGCATTCTATGATCGCAATTGGCAAGTTTGCCAAGGAATATGATGGGATGTTTAACGCGAGGGTAGCTAAGGCATCTGCTACGGTGTTCTTGTTGCATGGCACGTGTTGCACATCAGTGGTCATGCATTGCTTCACTAAGATTTTTGCTAGGTCACAATAGGGTTATAGGTGCGTAGCCTTGTAGGCGTAGACTTCGGTGATTTGATTCATGACTAGTTGTGAATCTCCCTGGATTGCTAGGTGTTGTACATGCAGCACACGGGTAGTTAAGAGGCCTCTGAGTAGCCCCTCATATTTTGGCATGTTGTTGGTGCAAGGGAACACAAAAAGATAAGCGGATGGGTACATTTACCCAGAGGGGAATGTGATCATGGTAGCGGTGCTACCTCCTTGTGTGGTTGAGGCACTGTCGAAGTGTAAGGTTGCCTTGAAATGTGATGGGATGATGGCAACATTGCTAACGTATTCGTCTAGGAACTCGGGATGTACGGTTACCTGGTCGTTGACTGGCAAGGCCACAAGTTGGGTTACTATGGCTTGGTCCTTTATCGACGATTGACTTACATAGCATAGGTCAAACTCCATAGTTATTGCTTTTCATTGGCCTATCCTGCTACTTTTGTATAGGTTGCTGGTGATAGCCCAGAGTATGTTGCTTTTGCAAATGATGTTGGTTGTGCTACGGAATAGGTAATGCCACCACTTTTTTAGTGTGAACACTAAGGCTAAGAAGTTTCTCTCCACCTCGTTGTATTTTTTCTTGTATGCTATTAGTGCATGGCTCAGGTCATACACTAGTATCTCAGAACCAAGCCATAGCAGAAGGTTCCCCATGGAGTTATGAAGGTTGTTGACAGCTGGTGCTCTGGGTTGATGTAGATTTGGTTATATCTAGAGAATCCATCCATGAAGGATAGCAAAGCATGACCAACTGTGATGTCGATGAGTTGATCGATGCTTGGGAGTGGGAAGTTGTCTTTGATCGTTGCCTTATTCAAGTCTTGAAAGTCTATATAGATTCGTATCCCTCCTGTTTTCTTTGAAACCACAACGATGTTGGACACCCACTCTGAATAGTTGACTGCATGGATGAAACCTGCGTGGTATAACTTAGTGATTTCGTCCCTCACATCTAGTGCGATTTCTAGCTTAATCTTACGTGCCTTTTGCTTGATTGCCCTTATGTGTGGGTCTCGGACGATGTTATGCTAAATTAGTCACGAATCCAGACCCGGCATGTCTTTGTATGACCATGTGAAGACATCGATGTGATCTTGCAAAGTTTTAACTATGCCCTCATGTATTTGTGTGTCTATGAGGGAGCTAATTCTTAATGCCTTTACCTCCCTTCTTGACGTGGTTATGGGTATCTTGACAAGGGGATCCTCAGTTACATCCTTGGCCTCTAAATCTAGGGTATGGACTAGGTGTTTGGGCCAATCCGGGGGTGCTTCTAAGGTTGCTATAGTGTTAATCGTAGTTGACCCCTAGTCAATCATGTCAGGGTTCAACTGTCTTGCGAGCTTGCCTTGCGACCCTGCTAACATTAGAGGTGTGGAAAGGGCACAACAGGTTTCCATCTCTTGCTTGACCTTCCATCATAAGATGAAAGCCTGGGTAAGGGTTATCAAAGATTGTGTGAAACATAAATCTGCAAAGCAACATTGAGATGCGACTTGCTAAGTAAGGCGATGTAAAGATTGAGAGTTTACTAGTCTAAGGTCGTGGTAGACTGCCAAGGTACAAGAGTCTAGAATTGTTAAAGATATGTAAATTGGTGATGTGATGTGCGAAGTTGTGTAACCATTGATATGCAAATGCCAAACTACTAGTTTAGTATCATCTTGCACTGCCATATTGCGACATGCAAAATCTTGATATGCAAAATAATGATAAAAAGAATGAAATTGCAAGTAGAAGGGGTATCGAACTGCCAATGCGGGAATGAAGATATGAAACTATTAGGAAATATGCTACCACCTATGTCGAGGTGTATGAGGTAACTGCTGATGTAAGGGTGTAGTTAGTTTAATGTCATTGCGGACTGCAAACGTTACGGGTTGGAATTACTATTTTTTGGGTTCTGAGGAGCCCAACTATGCTAGGCTTGTTAGTTTAAGGTCTTTTTGAACCTCTAATCGAAAATAAATATTATTATATTATTTTTTTATTTTTGGGAAGGCGAGTAATTGGCCTGAAGCATGTCAAGGTTTAAATGCTAATAGTGTCATGATGCCACGGCGAGCATGCTACGCTGCACGCCGTGCTCCACATTAATCGGAGAGAGAGAGAAAGAAAGTTTCTTCATTTTGCCATTACTACCATAAATAGGGATTGAACCCTAGTAATTTTGACATTTTCACTGTAAAAGTGTAGAATCCTCATCGGAGCACTTGGCGATTTTGGAGCGCGAAGCAATTATGTTAATTGATTAGTGAGGCAAATTTCTAAAGCGAAGGTCATAAATCTGCAAGTACGGCCATGGCTCCTAAGACTCAGTTGATGCTTGTGAAGGTCAGGGAGGTGAAAAAGACCCTGAGGCATGGGCCACAAGCGTGTGTTCCGACACGGGAGAGCACACCGTTGACTCAGTGAGTTTTCATGTCTCCTCTACCCTTTTCATCTTGCACCTTCTGCTACTTTCTACTTTGGTTTTGCATCTCATTTGTTTTGCTATTTGTATTTTTTGTGGCCGTGTTATTTGAGATTTTGTGTTGCTGAGGCCTATTTTTATTTTGGTTGTGGCTATTGTGCAAGGGTCTCATTGTGATTGCATGCAAGGTCGTTGCCGTTGCTATGGTTGTTGCGATTATGGGGCTAGGGCCCTTTAAGTTGCTTGACCTTGGCATGCCATAGCGTAAAACCCTTAGGAGGGTTTGGTTATGTGTGATGTAGCACCATGATGGATGTTTTTGTTTGAGTATGTTGTTAGTTATTTTGCTGCTACGCTAAGCTACTTGCATGTTCTTGCTACGCTAGGCTTTCGCATCTTTGCTACGCTATGGTGAACAAGGGGTTATGTTATGCTACATTCGTGTTCTGCTAAGCATTGCTATGTTGTGCATGCATTACGTTCAAATTTGATGTCAATATTTGCTGGTTGCATCATGTAGGGTAGGGCCAAGGTCTAGGCTAATTGTTTTGGACCTTGAAGGGGTCCTATGTCATGTGGGCAGACTTATGGCCAATGTTCCTCCTCCCTCGATACGTTTGGTAGAGCGAGCTGTTTGGTTTAGGGATGGGGTGCAAGACTTCTTGCAATTCCTTCTCAACCATTTTAGTCTCATGGTTTGGTCCTCCTTAGATGAGGTGCAGGCATCTGACATAATAGAGGCCATACTGCCAGGGACAAATCGGGGCATCCTGAGATACCTTTCCGATGATGCGACCACAAGTAGGCTGGGAGGAGGGTCTAACCAACACTCGATAGGGTTGAGGCATTTAGCCTGGATCTGGGATATGCCAGAATACTAGTGTTATTACCTGTACAACACATTGTATCTTACGTGCCACACAACGATGTACTTTTAGAACCCATAGGGGACCATCTATCGTGTTGGCAGGTGAGTTTCACGTCTTTGCTTTGCTTGGTTGTGCAACATCGGTCATATTTGACTGAGTGTTGATAGTGTATGCTTATCACTAGGTTCTATATTGATGATGATGGGGTTCATGACCAGCTGGGTGAGTTGGCCATAACGCAGCTAGCCCTATGGGAATTTGGTTCTGCCAAGAGCCTGGGGGCGAGTGTGGTT
>MNCI01014292.1:461013-476562 GCA_015680685.1 Gnetum montanum
ACCTTCACTTGAGGGCAAGCTAGAATTAACGAAGGCAGAGTACCTCGGGTGGTCTGCACGTGGATCAGACAAGGATTTCCCCGAACGTACACCAATATAATGTACGCTGCGTTATACGCAAATAGCATAACTAGTGTAAAATGGAGCGTAGACGTACATGAATGTAAACGGTAAGGTAAACACGAATGAACGAAAACTGTAACAAATCTTAGCCAAAAATGCAGTAATATTATTGCATAATGAAAATTACAATGCACTGATCTAGACGCAGTTGTGGATCTGACACAAGGTAGACGAAGAGCCTTGGTGAATGCAAGGGTGTGACAGCGTGCTGGTTCGGATTGCAGGCACAACGTAGAGGCTGTATGTCCAGCGTGCAGGGTTGAGGTACAGCGTATAGGATGCAGGGTTCTCAATTTGCTTAGTCTGGTCTGCCTCGATTTTTGCCAAGATGCCTTTAATTTTTTGAACCCCCATCTAGTCAAAAATCGGAGTTTTTATACGGGTTTCGACGTTAGACTCGGGTCTAAAAGGGGATGAATGGCTATAAGGTGAGAAAAATTCAGATCGGGAGACAGGTGGTGCTTTGACCGAGTGTAGGATATGTTACAATTGTATAGCGTACAACATGCCAGCGTACAACATGACAACGTACATGGATGCCAGCGTATAGCATGCCAGCGTATATGGATGCCAGCGTACAGGATGTCAGTGTACATGCATGCCAGCGTATAGGATGCCAACGTATAGCATGCTAGCGTACACCAAAAATGTACCCAGCATATACACATGAAAATGCTTTATTTTAAGGTCAAAAATTGATTTTCAAGTGCCTGAGAGCTGTTGGGAACCTTGGGCAAGGTTTTGGGGGGTCTAGATGCTCAGTTCTGGCATGTTTTGACTCATTTCTAGGGCCCGAAAGTCTCTCTACGCTGGCTGCACCCTGGGCGTATACGCTGGGCGTAGAGGAATGAAAGACCATCATTTGGAGCCCAAAATTTGATTTTCAAGTGCTTGAGAGCTGCTGGGGACCCTGGGGAAGGTCCTGGGGGGTCCAGATGCTAAGTTCTAGCATGTTTTGACTCATTTCTGGGGCCCAAAATTTGATATACGTTGGGCTCTACACTGGGCATGTATAGGCCAACGTACAGGATGCATACTCAGTGAAAACCAAGTATTTTGAGCTCAAGATTTGCCAAGTTTAATGCCAAATGTCATTGTAGTCTTCTGTGGGTCCCAAGGAACCATTTCTTGCTCAGTTTTACTTCATTTGAAGCTACCTATGAGGTCCTCAAGCTTCATTCATGTTGGGGAGCATCATGACTTAGCTCAATTCTTGTTGGAGAAGTACTAAGCTCAGAATTTTGTGGTGTTTGATTGGCCTCTCTTTGTTGACGCTTGGAGGAATCGACCCGAGAAGCATCGACAAAGAAGTACAAAATACCACAAGCAACTTAGTAGCATTGTCCTTCGACACTTGGCCAGATGTCATTGCACCGTGTTCAGTAGTATATGGGATTGGGGAAATGAAGTTTGTAGCTGGATAGGGAAATGAAAATTGTGGGGATTAGGAACTGATCAAGGGATTGTGCATGGTAAAGGGGATGCTCTGGTGTGTATACATGTCATGTTGATCCTTGTCAATAGCCATTGTTTAGTAGACTCAGAATCAAGACATGAGATGTGCATCCTTTGGTGGAACAAGACTCTTGTTTAGTGTTTAAGAGGACTTGTTGGCGGCGTGATGGTGGGTTGCATTCTCTGGAAGAACAAGCCTCTTGTTTGGTGTTAAAGAGAACCTGTTGGCAGAGAGCCAAAGCTACACAATGAGATGTGACTTGAGCTTTTGAGACATGAGTGTTTGTTTTCAAGACAACTACCTTCCCGCCTAAGGCTTATTGGAAGTGCCAAGGGTCTTGTGGTTCATTTTGCTCTTTTCTCTTTACTCTTTTCTTTTTTTTTCTTTTTTTTTGTGTTTTATCTCTTTTTTTTGTTTCTGGTTTTTTTGTCTCTTTGTTTTTTGGCAAGAGCTTTCTTTCAATTTTAAACTCATGCTCATGTGCCATATTGTGTGTTGCAGTTGCTTAAGAGTGTCGCAACATGTAACAGTGTGCTCAAGGTTTTGGGGTGTACTGGGTGTATCTATAACTAGGTAGGAAAGGGAATAAGAGTGTTGGGGAAATGGAGAATGTATTGGGAACGATGAATGTACTTTTGAACAGATTGATTAACTTAGTTGCGTGTGTCGGAAACAATGTGGCACCTTGTCACAATGATGAAGTGTATTCGTGTATGAGCACCACTGGGTGTCATCCTGCAAACATAACTCCAAGAAGACAAGAAAATCACAAGTGAATGAGTTAGCGAACACTTTAGGCATGAATGTGACTGATGCAAATGGAGGCACCATGTGAAACTTAAGGCAAACCAAATGAGCAGAAATAGTGTTGTCAGAGACAGTGTGATGAATGATGCAGCAGGCATTGATGAAGAAATGTCATGAATTACAGCAGCAGATGGATGTGCTAGAAATGATATGGCCAGTTTATAGTCTTAGCGGACTATCGTGGGTTAGTTTTACATCATAACCCATTGGACGTTGCCAGTTTATCGTCTTAGCAGACGGTACGATGCTAGTTTATAGTCGTGGTGAACTATGAAGAGGCAAGCTAGTTTATAGTCTTAGCAGACTCTAGTGAATGAGTGTGACAGTTTAGTGTCATGTCAGGCAGAGCTTTGTGATGTCGGTTTACCGTCATGACACCAGGACATTCTGTGTTATTAGTTTTAAGTCATGATGGCAGGACTGCTCTGCGTGGATGCATGCGTGTGCATCTGTATGATCCTGTAAACAAAAGCTACTAGAGAAAACAATATTAAATAGAAACCGTAGAAAACATGAACTAAAATGCACCAATAAATAGAAGATAATGTGAAATGGTGGCAGTTTAAGGCCTTTTTGGGCCACGGTTTAGTTTAGGGCCTTTTCGGGCCATGAGAGAATGCATAAGCTAATACAATACAAACTAAGGTGACATATGCATAACGAACAAAGGTGAAGAGTGGGCTGGGATTAGACATGTCTTTGGCCGCAGCGGAGTCTTGATTATGTGGTTGTTTCTTAGTTGGACATGGTCTAAGAGGCATGCTAGTTTGCTCTGGGAGACTTTCAGTTTTTACCCCTCATTCGGGTGTTTTAGCTCTAGGTGTTGTGTTTGTTGTTGTGGGTGTTGCTTCAAGAGGCTCCTCTTTCAAGACCTGTGACATGTCTATGTTGTGGTCAACTTGAAAAGGAGTGTTTTCACCATGTATAATGACTTTTCCACCTTCATATGGAAGGCGGATTTCTTGATGTATTGGTGAGGAAATGGCTCATTGTTGTGCTAGCCAAGGTCTACCAAGAATCATGTTGAAAATAGGCATCTCTTCTATGATAGTGAATTCCACGCTGGTGGGGAATTGTTCTCCTGCCAAAAAGGCTAAGTTGATTATGCCCTTAATTGTGACACATGATCCATTGAAAGATTTTAAACACATGGTTTCTATTGGCATGATCTCATCTGCCATGCCTAGTTTGTCAATGACGGAGTATAGAACTACGTTTGTTGCCGCACCGTCATCAATGTGCACTCTGCGAATGGTACATTGCCCAACCCGTACACTAATCAATAATGGAGCTATTATGACTTCCCCTCGTTCATGATCACGTTTAACTGCATCATCATGAAAGGCTAAGGTGTTTGAGCCCAATCCTTGTGGTGTGTGTTGTAAAATCGTTGCACGGATGGATTCCAGGTTAGTAGGAGTGTCCTCTGTAATAGGAATGGATGCTAACGTTTGCACTAAGGCTTCGCGATGAGCTAATGATGTCATGACCAAATCGTACAAGCTCATGGTTGTGTTTTTTTTGTTTGAGCGTTTGTTTCACCTGGGTCTGTGTAGCTACAAAGTTTGTGTTATCTGCCGTTGTGTTGGTTGCCTCTGTATGGGTTGAGGGCTTGGGCCTAGTTTGTTTGAGATTAGGGGTAGGGCCCCCAGCATTCAGTTGCTGTGTACTATGTGTGGCTTTTATTTCAGCTACAAGTGTTGTTTGTTGTTGGTTCATTTTCTTCTGTTGCTAGTTGGTTTTCTTACCCGTGTTGTTGGCAAGGTTGACTCTTGAGGGAGAAGAAGTTGAGACATTGCCTACAATTGGGCTCAGGGTAAGTGAGGGGCCATCGCGTGGTGGCACTTTTGTGACAAATGGGAGTTTAGGAGGTGTTGTTGTTGTTTGACTAGCCTGTTGTGGCACTTTGATGATGAAAGGTTTCTTTACGGTTGTCATTGGTGAATTATGCCAGTTTAACGTCTTAGCGGACGTTTGTGGTGGTACTTTGACCACAAAAGGTGTCGTTGGTGCTCTAGGTGGCATTGAATCTTGCTAGTTTAATGTCTTAGAAGACATGTGAGGTGGTGGTACCTTGATGACGATGGGAGGCCCCTTGCTCGTGGAGGCGGAGAGGATTGTTGCCTTGCTGGGAGGCACATGGATCACAAAAGGTTGCTGCACAGGTTTAGGCTTACTATCTATGCCAATGGAGTTTATGACATAGGGGGCATCGTCTGTGCTCGGTTGATTCAGGGTGTTGATGTTTAGTTGGTCCCATTCTATCATTGCTTATAGATCATCCTTTAACGCACGACAGGTGTCGGTATTGTGATCGGACATTTGATGGTAATGACAAAATTGTTCTAACTTGAAATGTCATGGAACCGGGGGCTCATTTGGTGCTGCTAAGGTGGGGCTCCTTAGTAACTCACAGTATCTATCATGTTAGCAGCAAGCATTTTGCGCTACGTGTTTGTATTGGATTTTCCCGGCTTTAAGGAGTTGCTCTAGTAGTTCCGAAGGTCGTGCAGGTAGCGATGTGTACTTAGAGCGATCCTTGCGTTGAAAATTGGACCTGAAGGTGGCCCCTGTTGTTGTAGGAGGGTTGGTATTGGTGTTAGTTGTTTTTGTGCTTACGGCCACAGTTTTCATTGTTGTCTTTTTTTTGGCAACATGTTGGTTCTTGTAAGCCACATAGGCAGGGTCATTGCTAGTTTGTGCAGCTTGTTCAATGTTCGTGATCTATGTGAACACTTGGCTCAATGTTTGAGTGCTTAGGTAGTATAGTTTTGACTTAATGAAGTCATTCACGGCTCTCTTCAGAATCGTAAGCAAATACTTTTCAGGGATGGGCTCATGAAGTTCGTTAAGGGTTGCACTCCATCGTTGGATGAACTTTTGCACAGGCTCACGTCGTGCTTGTTTCACTTGTATCAAATTGTCTAGTGTGGCTTCAGGCTTGAGGTTGTACTTAAATCGGGTAATGAACTAATTTAACAGATCCTCCAAAGAGGATATGGAGTTGCGAGGTAAGGCTCGGTACTAGTCTAAGACTACGCTTGTTAAGGACATAGCAAACATGCGCAAGATTACGTGGGGCCAAGCTTGAAGCAATAGAATTTTTGATCGAAACATGACTAAGTGAGCATTTGGATCTCCCTTCCCATTGTACTTGGTTAACTGGGGCAGTGTGATTCCATTGGGTAAAGCTAACGGTGGCACTGAAGAGCTAATTGGATCGTCGCGGTAGAAATCCAGTACTTTAACTTGTTCAGTGTTGTCAGCTTTGAGTTGCTTTACCTCATCTGCTAACTTTTGCATCATCTGTTTTGCTTTTGACCACTCTTGAGCGGTAGGTAGATTAGTTGGTTGGGGAGGTTGTTGGGTTGTAATTTGTTACTGTGGAGCGATGTTCAGAGTTGTGGTTGTGGGGTGTGGCACGTTGAAGTGAGTGGGTTGTTGAACAAGGGGTATGGTTCCTTGCCTAGCCATAAACTGTGAAGTGACACCCTGGATGTGTAAGGCCGATGTAGTGAAAGTGGCCCCATGCATTTGCACGTGTGGTATGTACTGGGTGGAGATGGGGGTGGGTAATCTCTGTTGGGATACTGGTGCTTGTGTGCTCATTGATACTTGGTGAGTGGTCATCTATCCCATGCGAGGATGGAGTGATGGATTCACGTAGGCATGGGGACTGAGGGTGTGGTATGAATCCTCAGGTTTAGATTGTGCCTTGAAGTCATCTACATCATGTTGGTTTTGGGGCTCCTCAGTGGGTCGCCGTGTGTTTTGGCCCCTTGCTAGAAGGAGCTAGGAGATGAGCCTATGATGAGGATCAGAAATGGGGATGATGTCATATACAGAGGGGGCAAATTCATGACCTCCCATGTATATGTGCTTGAAGTTTTATTTTGCCTCTTGTTCTATGTGGTCAATAGGAAGGTTGGCCTGAATCTTCACACAGATGTAGTAATACTATTCTTGTGTGGGGACTATGAAGGTGCATGCACTAGTGTTTTGGGATGATTCCATGGTGATGTGTGAGGGGGCAACGTATGAGCTAGCTAATAAGTGCTGAGTGTGTTTCAGGCTAAGTGTGCAGAGTGTCGGGTGTGTGAACACTGAAAATTTTTTCAAAGTGTCCAGCATGTACAGCGTAAACGGGGGAAAATTTGGCTAAGTATGAAATTATGAACCGTAGTCGTACACGGATGGCGATCTCGGGTAAGATGAAGTCATCTCGGAATCCTTATGTTGTGTGTATTGTATGCCTTAGACAAGGTGATCCATGTTGGTGGCCGTTAGTACTTAGACCGGTTTGAAGTAGGTGTGAATTGCAGCGAATTCAGCTTTGAAATGAGCTCGTTTTGTGTGTTTTTGTTGAAAAAACACTGTAGTGGTACTGTAGTAGCATAAAAACACTGTAGTAGCATAAAAGCACTATAGCAGCGTAAAAGCACTGTAGCAGCGTAAAAGAACTGTAGCAGCGTAAAGCACTGTAGCAGCGTAGACGCTGGGAATTTGTAGACAAAGTTAGCGTATGGTTAACAGCGTAGACGCTGAGAGACTTGCAGATGGTAAGTTTTAAACGGAGTAGTGTAGACGCTCACCAGCGTAGATGCTAGATAATTTGCAAATAGTAAGTTTTGAGCTATGCAGCGTAAACGTTGGGAGGTTTGCAGAGAGGGTCAACGTATACCCAATAGCGTAGACGCTGAGAGCTCTGAAGCACAGTAAGTTTAAGGCAGAGGCCCTCCTTCTAGTGCCATTTTCTGTACTATCTGAAATCGTCGGTCTCCAGCTGGAATGAAACAAAGACCAGGGGATCCCCAGACAAGCACAGAAGACCCTACCTTCGCTTGAGGGCAAGCTAGAATTAACGAAGGCAGAGTACCTCGGGTGGTCCGCACGCGGGTCAGACAAGGATTTCCCCAAACGTACACCGATATACTGTACGCTGGGTTATACGCAAACCGCGTAACTAGTGGAAAATGGAGCGTAGATGTACAGGAATGTAAATAGTAAAGTAAACATGAATGAACGAAAATTGTAACAAATCTTGGCCAAAAATGCAGCAATATTATTGCATAATGAAAATTACAATGCGCCGGTCTAGACGTAGTTGTGGATCTGACACAAGGCAAACGAAGAGCCCCGGTGAATGCAAGGGTGTGACAGTGTGCTGGTTCAAATTGTAGGCACAACGTAGAGGCTGTATGTCTAGTGTGCAGGGTTGAGGTCCAGCGTATAGGATGCAGGGTTCTCAATTTGCTTAGTCTGGTCTTCCCCGATTTTTGCCAAGATGCCTTTAATTTTTCGAACCCCGATTGGGTCAAAAATTGAAGTTTTTATATGGGTTTCGACATTAGACTCAGGTCTAAAAGGGGATGAATGGCTGTAAGATGAGAAAAATTTGGATCGGGAGACAGGCGGTGCGTTGACCGAGTGTAGGATATGTTACAACTGTATAGCATATAGCATACCAGCATACAGCATGCCAGCGTATATGGATGCCAGCATACAGGATGCCAGTGTATAGCATGCCAGCATACATGGATGCCAGCATACAGGATGCCAGCGTACATGCATGCCAGCGTACAGGATGCTAGCGTATAGCATGCTAGCGTACGCCAAAAATGTACCCACCGTATACGCATGAAAATGCTTCATTTTAAGATCAAAAATTGATTTTCAAGTGCCTGAGAGCTACTGGGGACCCTGGGTAAGGTTTTGGGGGGTCCAGATGCTTAGTTCTGGCATATTTTGACTCATTTCTAGGGCCTGAAAGTCTCTCTACGCTGGCTGCACCTTGGGCGTATACGCTGGGCGTAGAGGAATGAAAGACCATCATTTGGAGCCCAAAATTTGATTTTCAAGTGCCTGAGAGCTGCTAGGGACCCTGGGGAAGGTTCTGGGAGGTCCAGATGCTCAGTTCTGGTATGTTTTGACTCATTTCTGGGGCCCAAAAGTTGCTATACGTTGGGCTCTACGTTGGGCATGTATAGGCCAACGTACAGGATGCATACTTAGTGAAAACCAAGTATTTTGAGCTCAAGATTTGCCAAGTTTAATGCCAGATGTCATTGTAGTCTTCTGTGGATCCCAGGGAACCATTTCTTGCTCAGTTTGACTTCGTTTGAAGCTACCTATGAGGTCTTCAAGCTTCAGTCATGTTGGGGAGCATCATGACTTAGCTCGATTCTTGTTGGAGAAGTACTAAGCTCAAAATTTTGTGGTGTTTCAGTTGGGTTTAGTGTATGCAGATGTCTCGGGTGTAGGTGCGGTAGGTTGTGATGCTTGGCCCGGTTTGGGCATAGAATCAGTCGCAGGTATGGATGGTTTCTTGTTATTCTTGCTTCCGCTGTTGCTATGTTTGGTCTTAGCCTTAGCTGCCATAGCAGCCACCATGGTTGTTGAGGCCATATCCTTGTCCTTTTTTGCAAAGCTGGTCTTGTAAGTGATGTAGGTCGGATCTTTGCTTACCTTGGCTGCATCTTGTATGCTTTTCATTTGAGCGAAAGCTAGGCTAAGAGAGCATGGAGCGAGGTAATACAGTTTGGACTTGATGAAGTTGTTCACCACTCCCTTAAAGATGGCTAACAAGTGAGCCTTCGTGATGGGCTCATGGATTTCGTTAAGTGTCGCACTCCAACATTGAATGAATTTTTGGAATGGGTCTAGCAGGTCTTGTTTCACGCCCATCACCTAATCCAGTGTGGTTTCTGGCTTTAAGTTATATTTGAAGTGTGTCACAAACTGGGTCAAAAGTTCTTCCAAAGTCAAAATGGATGAACGTGGCAATGCGTAGTACCAATCTAGGGCTTTCCTGGCTAGGGACATGGCGAAGATACTAATGATCGTATGCGACCACTGTTACAATAGTAAAGACTCTGATCGGAAAGTGACGAAATGGGTATTGGGATCCCCTTCTCCATCGTACTTCGTGAAGTTTGGGAGGGACATCCCAGGTGGTAATATCAAAGCAGGGTTGACAGGGTCGTCTCGATAAAAGTCCATGACTTGTACCGTATTGAACCAAACAGCTTTGAGGCATTTTACTTCCTCAGTTAGGGTCTAGATGAGCTAAAACGCTTAGTCTAGACTCAGTGACATTGTAGATGGTTGAGGGATTGCAGAGACAACTTCCACATGTGGTATGGTGGCAGTGGTGATTTGACCCATCGGGGATGCCATTGGGATTGGCCCTACTAAAGGTGCTGTTTGCGTTGTCCACCACCTGGTGGGTGGTATTGTCAGAGTAGTAATAGCAGTTTGAGTAGTCAGATAGGCCGTTTGGATTACTGGTGGGATAGACCATGGCCCCATGCCAGGATGTACTGTTTGCGAGGTTGGGTAGGCCTAAGGGTGAACATAGTGAGACATCTGCGATGGTTGTAGAACAGATGAAGAAGCAAATGGGGTCCACCATGTGGATGGGCATGGGCCCACCAGAGTGGGTGGAATAGATGCATAGGTAGGAATCGGCATAGGAGTTATGTATGGTTGCAAAGTAGGTACAGTATGGATATGTGGTAGGGTAGCCGTGATAGGTGTGTTGCAAACTATGGGATTGTACTGATAAATGGCTTGCGGCGGCATAGTTGCTGTGAGCGCAACTAGGGAATGGGGATGATGACATGCTAGGAATGTAGCATGGCTACCCATTGTAGTTGTGGTTGTAGGCTGCTGAAGCCTAGGCGTAATGACAAAGGGGGTGGTGACAAATAGCAAGTTGGCCTAGAAGGACTAGGTAAGCAGGATAGGAATGGGGTTGGCCTAACCTCCCTTGTCAGATTGGGAATCGAGTTTCTCCTACTTGTTTTGAAAGGCATCATCCTGGTTTGATGCTGTGTCTTGTTTCTTCCTAAGCCTGGTCAAGTAGATAAGTTGATCTAGAAGCCTTTGGTACACTTGCATTAAAGGCAAAGAAATGCCCAGGGTAGGAATGAATTCCTCCGTGTTGTCGTAAGAGAACTTGAAGTTAAGTTTTTCTTCGAGTTTGTGTAAATCCAAGGGTAGATTAGCCTGCACCTTTGCACAAAGGAAACTGTAATGCTCATGTTGTTGGGCTAGTCCCTCAAGTCCTCAATTTTGGATTCTGAGAGACTGGCGTGCTTCCTGCGTTGGATTCAGCCGTTGTTTGGCACCAGTAGTGCCTTGGACTGCGAAGGGCACCTTCATGTTGAAGGTGTCAATAGCAGTGGTGGCAGAAGCCATTTCTAAGCAAGTGATTATGCAAAAAATGCAAAAAGTGCAAAAGAACAGAAGGATTAAAAAAATGACAAAAGGTTGCTTTACGTCTTGCTAGATTTTAGAGGAATCATCGAGGTGACCAATCTGTACCATACAAAGCATAATCAACCACAAAGGGTATCAGGTCTATGTGTGTGCGTTATGAGGTACAAAGCATGTGCAAGACTACCGTAAGGCAAGTTCAGTTGACAAGTGATCAATAAGGCTTTATGTCCCACAGGATCTTGGAGGGATCATCGAGGCGACCAATCTGCAGCACACAAGGCGTAAAAAACCTCAAAGGATGTCACATTTTCACCTATGTTGGCTAGGGTGAAGAATGCGTGAAGGACTACTGTAAAAAGGAAAGGCGAGTTAAATGACCGTCAGAATGCTTATTGTCTTGTAGGGTTCTGGGAGAACCATCGAGGCGACCTATCTACACCATACGATGCATAAACAACCATAGATGGGTGTCAAGTCTACGCTAATGCAATCCAGGGTGTGCAAGGTGTAAGAGACTACCATAAGATGAGAAAATTAACTAGTGATCAAGCAGGTTTTATGTCTCGCAGGATCTTGCAGGGATCGTCAAGGTGACTGGTTTGTACCACACAGGATGGGATACTGAACACAGACAAGACTACCATAGGATGGGCAAGCTAGCTAGCAATCAGGTAGGCTTTATGTCTTGCAAGATCTTGGAGGGACCGTCAACATGACCAGTCTGTACCACATGAGATGGGGTTTAGAACGCATGCAAGACAACCATAGAATGAGCTAGTTAACTGACGATCAAAGGCCTTGTGTTCTGTAGGGTTCTGGAGGAACCGTCAGGGCAAATGATCTGCACCACACAGAGCACAAACAACCGCAAGGTGTCACATTTATGATCATATGTATCAGGGTGCAGAAGGCTCACAAAACTACCATGACATGTAGCAAAGGCACCAAGAGTCCCTCCTTCTAGCACCAGAAAACTGTAGGGACTGAGAACGTCGGTGGTCGACGGACGCAACAGTTCCAACCCTGTATCCACGGGAGGGCGATGCTTGGTGTGTGCAGACATGGGGTACCCTAAATGGTTTGGTCGATTAGATAGGGACTTACATCAGCATCAATATAGCCTTTTGCAACGTAAATAATGTGAAATGCGAGATAATGCTTACGGGTAAATAAAGTAGGGGAGAAATTGTAAAAATGCAATAGTAATACGAAATAATACTTAAAGGTGAAAAAAATAGAGAATAATGCAAAGAAATGAGACAACAAGTGGGAGATAAAGTAAAGTATGGTTAGAAACATGCACCACTCCAAAGCTACAAACTCGTCTGGTTAGGGTGGATATAATCGGCTGCAGAGTGTGATGGAGTACAAAAAACCTGAGACTAATCAAGACATGCCGAGCAAAAAGAGCTATGCGCTTGGACGCGTACTCGTGTATAAATAATGTGGGGCTCTACCAAGGTGGTAGAACAGGGATGGAGACCTCTCACCAGCCAAGAGAGAGTCACTGTTTACAGTGTTAGACAAATGACTTCTGATATTACAATGCTAGAGAGAAGGGAGATCTTTGTTTCAGAATTTCAAAGTTCCCACCACTTGGAAGCTGTTTGCTTGAAAGAAGATGCAAACTCTTTTGCAATTGCCAACTTTAAAAATTGTAGACTTTTCCAAATTGCGGGGTAGCTCTAAAAATTGCTGACCTGTTATATGTTGTTTGCCGGGATATTTATAGGGCTGAAGGTAAGTGAAAAGGGGTGATTTTTGAATGCTACGTGTCACAGGCTTGCCTTGTCTTACTGGCACCACTCGAGTCATCTATGACCGTTGGGCCTACAAGACCATTACGATGCGAACATGCTATGTAATAACTGTGATCCTACCATGCTGTAATCGCATTATCAATGTCTGAGGATGTGTGCCAATGGTCTGATTAGGTGGAGTACATTGATGTCACACAACCACCTCTTTGCCTTGCTGTGCTTTGTGACATAGCTTGCTTGGCGTAGCATAGAAATTTGTCACACATCCTGTTATATCTCATATGCTTGCTACACTATGCTACGCTATGTAGCGTAGCAACTTGCCTTAGTTGTGAGAGCTTTGCTGATTTGCAAACCATTCTCCTACGATGCAAGTTTTGTGAATTTTGTTGACTCTGCCTTTCGAACTACCTTTTGTCTCTTCCACAGGATTGCTATGCCTTGCTGCGCCATGTAGCTCAGTGTAGTGTAGCAGCAGACATGGTCTGCCACTTCTTAACGGAAAGGGACATTACTACAGAACTCGAAATTGGGCGAGGGGAGTGGGTAGCGAAGTTGTTGCCATGCTACACTGTGTGATGTTGCATAGCATAGCACTTCATTCCGCCATCGTCTTCTGAAGCTTACTACGCTACATAGTGTAGCAGGATTTGTGACTTAGAAAACTTGCCAAACTGTTTCTTGTGCATCTAGGATGCTACTGCTGATTCTGCATGCTATTTCTGTGTAGGCTACCAGCTGTTTAGGCTACTTTGGTGGGTGGGCAGGATGGTACAAGACCTGTCCATGCTCAAAGTAGAAAATTTGCCGAACTGGTTGACCTGGACTTAGAACGTTCTTCTCCTGATGAACTGCCATCATGCTGTGCGGACTGCAAGAGCCTGGTGAAGCAAGGATGACCTCACATTTTTTAGGGTGTTTCACTCTTATGTCTTGAGGAGGTGGATCAGTCTTCGAATGGTAATGCAAGGTCATTGAAAGTGATTGGTTTTGATTTGGACTAAGCATGGATCTTCTTGGGTTATTTTAAATAGAAACTCCACAAGGGACCTCTTATGACCTCAATTTGGGATTCCATCCCACCTTCTCGGTCATCCATCTATGTTACCCATAACTCACCTCAGTACTAGATTTCATGTTATGCTTGATATCTTAGTTTGATGTGTTGAAATTCCTGGATAGATTCTTTTTCGTTTTTCCTTAGCCTTTCATAACCATTAATCAATCTTGGGGCCCATAGACTCCTTAATTAATTTTATGCAAGGGTAAAAATGGCATCTGCCTACTATGGGGAGGACCCACTTACCTAACTCTTTGTTTGGATAGTTAATCCCCCTACCTTCGACATTGCTACAATCATATCTTTCAAATGCCCCATTGTGCATCTAGCTCTACGCTCCTTAAACTTTAATAAACTTCATTCTCCAAAAAATTTCTCAAAATTTCTTAGTTTTTGAATTTTCTAAACTCCAACATCCTCTTCTACTATTTTCATCATGTTCATAGCTTTTTGGGCTTCCATTTTACTCCAACTTTACTCAAAAACTCGTATTTTCAAAGTTTGACCAAAGTCAATGGTGTAATGACGGAAAACGTCGGCAGCTGGAAATACTGACCGAAGTTCCGTGTACACAGCTTTAACCACGGATCCGCGCGAGGGCTAAGCTGGAAAACGAATCCGCGGTGCCCTGAACGGTCTTGTCGATCAGACAGGGACTTACGGGTCAGTAAAACAATGATAATTGTCGATCGACCGCAAAACGGTGGGATAACGATGTGTGTGGACCACCGCAAAGATAACGCCGAAATGCCAAAAAGATGCAAATCGGGAGCAGAAAATCGTGCAATTTACGAAGATCAAAGATCTATGTTCCAATGCCAAATGGAATATGTGATTGGATGTATACAATGTTACAATGGGAGGAAATTCCCAACAAACTGAGTACAAAGATGAGCACAAAACAACAAGAAAACTGTCTGGACAGAAAACGGATCTACCTTTTGGACCAAGGCCTAGATGCAGAAATGGTCAAGCAATTTCCGTTCCGCTTCTCGGCTTCAGATAGATCTGCTGCTAGGAGCTCCTGCGTGCTGTGTTCTGTTGCTGTTGAAGAATGATGTCTGCGGCCAAGCGGTTGCTCTTGTTTCTCTGTTTCAGGGCGATAAGTTTCCCTTGCCCAGAAAATGCTCTTGTCCTCTTGGTCTCTGTCAAAGTGTTAAGCACCCTGCTAACTGCTGGTTCCTTTTTTTTTTTCGTTCAAAAAAGTCCAGTCTCCTGTATATTTGTCAAAAGTCCCCCTTTTTCGTATATTTTTCAGTCGGGGTATTTATAGACCACGACACGCGCAACCCTGATGATGTGGGCCCGAATGTCGCGGGTTTCGCCGATGCGATTCTTTTAAGTCAAACTGCGACTACGCACAACACACTTGTTTGCGTGCTGTGCGTGTAAAGAGCAAGCTCATGATAGACATATCTCGGCAGCGTTTGCGCTCATTCGCGTTGTGTTGCATGTATGAGCGCAACTTTGGCGTAGCAACAACACGTTTAAGATTGTTGTACGCTCATCACGCAACTGTGCGTGACGCAGCGTAAATGTAACACACTCCACGCAGCTACACGCGGTGGAGTATGATCAAAGTGTAAATTACGCTCATCACGCAGCTGCGCGTGACGAAGCGTAACGTGCGTGTTGTTGCATTCTGACCTACGCACGAGCACGCATCATTGCGTAACGCGCGTAAAGATCAGTTGAGCGTTGCAAGAACAAGTGCCAACCCGTCGTATTTCCATGGATTTTTGCTTAACTGCCCTGGAGCTTATTACGCTCATCATGCTGCCGTGCGTGATAGAGCGTAAACTTGTCCTTAGACAGAATTCGCCTTTAACTGTCTTGGAGCTTATTACGCTCATCACGCTGCTGTGCGTGATAGAACGTAAACTTGTCCTTAGACAGAATTCGCCTTTAACTGTCTTGGAGCTTATTACGCTTATCACGCTGCCGTGCGTGATAGAGCGTAAACTTGTCCTTAGACAGAATTCGCCTTTAACTGTCTTGGAGCTTATTACGCTCATCACGCTGATGTGCGTGATAGAGCGTAAACTTGTCCTTAGACAGCTTCGAGGTGCGTTCAACTGCCTTGGAGCTTATTACGCTCATCACGCTGCCGTGCGTGATAGAGC
>MNCI01014299.1:1683-28709 GCA_015680685.1 Gnetum montanum
CAAAGGAGGAGAGATGACTATTAAGCTTATGCTTCAAAAGAATGTACTACTTTGGATGCTCCATTTAAGCTCCTTATATATTATCACAAATTAAAATAAACTGAAAATTAAAAAAGGAATATGGTAGTTTATTTTGGTGGAGATAGGTATAGGAAAAAATATAACATAGACATGAATAAAATATAAGAAGGCAAGGGAGAAATATCTAGACAAAATCATAGATTTTCCTTCATCCATTTTACAAGCTATGGCTTTTTCCACATCTTGATCATAATTAATTTCTTCTCTTTAGCATGAATACATGTGACCCTACGATATGCACTTCATGTTTCAATAAATGCTAATACTAGCTAAGCTAACTACCTCATCCAAGTCCATGATTATGAGGGAAGTCTTCACCACCCACCTCCAACGTCATCAACTTCATGTAGCTCTATGATCATACTTGTGCTCCTCTATAAATTGGGCTCTAAATTCAAAAATATGAATATCAGCACATGAGTTAAGAGTTACAGGCACAAATATAGAATTGGAAATGAGTGGTAGGGCCATTGGTTGCTGCTATTACTACTTTTTAGCAGATCCCATCATACTTTTGCATTGGAGTGCCTTATAGTTTCACCAAGCATATCATTTTCTAGATAACTGATATCTTCCTTTCATTACTTCTTCTAACATTTTCTTTCCAGTCCATCACCCTCAAGCATTTCTCCTTTAATGTGAGAAAAATTTATTGTACATTACCTAGTGACAAGATTCAAAAACATAACTCCATAACCACAAACATCTATCTTCTTTAATGATCTTTCATTTAATAAATATTTAAGAACAATATGACCTATGATTATACCAATTTGAGTCATAATATGTGTCTTCTTACTGCCAATCAATTTTGCTAATTTGAAATCACCCAACATTGCTTAAAAGTATTCATTTAGTAAAATATTAGTAACTTTTAAATCACGGTGAATATCAGTAACATAATTAGTATTATAACCTTATAAAACCTACTCCATTTAATGGAAAAAATGTGCCAACACTTCTTGCCCCCTCCCAAAAGTGTTTTAAAGAAATTTTTGCAAGTCTTATTTATGCTATTATAGCATAAATAGTTATTATAGATTTATTCCTTTTTTTCATGTTGAAAAGAAGGTTCTCAACATGAATTTTCATGGAGTATAATCAAAGGTTTGAAAAGGATGTGACTTTAAGGGGATTCAATGCTCTTTGTACCTTTCTACTTACTTGACTACATGAGTGTTTTCATAAATTTCTTACCATTTCATGTCAACCAATAATAGAAAGTTAATAAGTCTTTGCATGGTGTGGTTTTCATCGAAAACACCATAAAAACATAAAATTCCAAAAAAATACAAAAACATGATGGGAATTCAAAGCACATCCCTTAGAAAAAATAATGGGCTACAAGCATTGGTTATAAGAGTAGAAAGACATGTTACTCATGCCTGAAGGTCCTCTCTAATTAAGAACCTTCCTCAATTCTTGCTTCTCTTTTCTTGTTAATAACCAATGGTGATTGATCTATGAAAGAATTCTTGTGTCTTGAGGGGGTGGATTGGTCTTACAGTGTCAATACAAAGTCACGAAAAGTGGTTGATTTTGATATAGACTAAGGATGAACTTTATCAATTCATTTAACCCTAATATCCATAAGGGACTTCATGTGACCACAATTTGAAACTCCATTTCACTTTATCTTTCTTCCACTTATGCTTTCCATAACTCATCTCACTAGTGGTTTCCATGTCTTGTTCAATGTCTTAGTTTGATGTGTTAAAATTCTTAGGTAGATTCTTCTAGATTTGGTCCTTAACTTTTCATAACCATTAATCAGCTATGGGATCCACGAACTCCTTGGTTTAAGGATATGAAGGGACAAAAAGAATATTTTCCTACTATGGGAAGGAGCCACTTGCATATCTCTTAGTTGGGATAGTTAAGTCCTTTATCCTTAGGCATTTCAGTGATCAAATCTTTCATGCACCCCATCGATTACATCTAACTATGAAATCCTTAAGGTATTTTCTCTAATGAAATTTCATTCTCCCATAATATTCTACAATTTTGTGAATTTCCAAGCCCTCTTCTAGCATTTCATCATGTTCATGGCTTTTCTAGCTCCCCATAGACTCCAATTTCATGCAAAAACTCATACTTTTTGAGATCTTTCAAGTGAAAACTTTTATCCAATAGTTTTGTCAACAAGGCCCCATCGATGTAAGGAAAAAATTCTATATATATGCATGAACACTTAACAATTTTTCACATTCTCTCATAAATGAGGGGGGTGTTTTTCAACTTTCCAAAGCCTAGAACCTTCTAAGAGCCATAACTTCCTAACCATTTGTTTGATTCACTCCATTCTTTAGTCCTATAGCTACCAGAGGTAAGCTCTTCGTCATGGGGGCCACAAACCTTAAGTTTTTGATAGAATCTTTTTTGAAATTTTTCTAACTCCCACAAAGTTTTAACTAAGAAACCAACACTAAAAAATTAATTTATTAAAGTTAAACCCTTCCAACAAGCTCTAGTATCATTCTAAGTTAAAAATCATTAAAATAATAACAAAATAATCAATCGACCATGATCAAAGCTTAGCCTAAGTGTAACTTCCCAAGGAGATAAGGTACTTAAAGATCATAAGTTACACATTATATGCTAATCCTTGGTTATGTTTTGACCACATATGGCACCTACAAAATAGCACACACAGGAAGGAGGACCATTTCAACCAAGAGAAAACTAGCCAAGAATGGGAAGGAACCTAGAATAGCCCCATGAGCAAGTAAAGACCGATGCAACAAGACCTCTTCGGAAGGAGCCCAAAGTGGAACCTCGGTTAAAGCCATTGTAGAGGCCCTTGGGTTACCAAAAATTGGGGCAAACCTTGCAGAGATCTTGATGTAGGTAGATCTTGGCATCAATAAAGAATGAACATAGCAATGTTATGGAGTCGATTGTAAGGAGTTTGGTGCAATAATCATAGGGGAACATGCATACTTCAAGATGGTAGCCTTTCATCTTAATCCAACAGTGAGGCCAAGCAAGATTATAGCTTTCTCCACTCGTGCATGTGTCACTCTAAGTGGTAGATTTCTAGTTAACTTTCCACAACTAATCTAGCTTGAGATAGAGAAGTGATTTAAAGAAAATGAACATGGAAGGAAGACACTCACATTTCCATGTCTCATCTAGAAATTATGCAAAAGGGGAAAAATAACATGCCACACAAATGATTCCATCCAATGTTCTCCAACCACCTCCTAAGTAGAAATGATGAAGGATAAGGTACTTACTAAAGTCATCCAAGAAGAGGAGTAGTAACCACAACCTCCACCACCTACTCACAAAATAATGCTAGAGTCTCACATTGCCATTGAGCACATGTGCAAGATACGAGAGTAGCTCTTATAAGAAAAATAGCAGCGAGCATGAATGACTAGTGGTGAGTCATCTATGTATCATTCAACAATGAGCCACCTCAATAATGTGGCTCAAACCATACGCTAGATGGAAGGAGGTGGACCAATTTTCTCAACCCAAAGAATGTAGCTACCCACAAGATCAAATCCTAGTGCCTAAGAGGTAATGATATCTCTCTTTCAATAGTAGCAATTTCCAAGAATCTTTGCGAACATCGCTACTTTTTTAGTGCGTTTGGAGGAGGGTGAAGGAGCAACTGTCTTGGTGATGCAACATCATGGGTAGGAGATAGTAGTAGAGGTAGTTGCTAACAAAATTTCCAAAGCATTGGATGCACCTTGTACTAACATGTGATGAAGCTTTCAAATAGCTTTAAGAAAAGCTCAAAAAGTTTGATAATGCAAAGTAGATAGTCACCTTTGACTAATCCTTGGCCAATGCCACAATGCATAACATCTAGAAGGACTTGGCCTAGATGCACCAGGAGAATGAGATCTTGATCGTAGAGAATCATCACCTATGAAATGTTGATGTGCAGAAGTAGAAAATGGCTAATTTCATTCATCAATAGTAGGAGTAGCTAACAAGAGTAAATAGTGAACTAAGGAGATTGGTAGCAAAAATTCAAAATCTCACCATGGAGGAAGTTCGTGAGCTTTGCTAAAATCTACAATAAAGATAGCTTCCTGGAAAAATAAGGCTCTTAAACTTGAGAGAGTCAAGAACCATTATAGAGATTAGGTTTATCTACAAAAATAAATTAATAAAAAGTACATTCAACAGAATGTTTTTTGGAACCTTAGGAGCCATTGCATGCACTTGAACCAAGAGAAGGTTGTTTGGAAACTTAGGAGCCTCAACAGCCTAGGACTGTTTGATCTTCTTCATCATCTTTGCACCATCAAAGGAATTGTGTTTGTCAGTTTTGTTTTGGTGTTTGACCTTTTTGTACCAAACACAAAAATTTTTGTAATCATTGTAAAACTATACATTTGGGTACTTAGTTTTTGTTGTGTTTTTTGTATATTTTTTTGTGCGACAATAATCCCATACCTTCCCAAATTTTGTAAAGAACTGAAGGATGAGTTTTCATTTGGTTGTGGGGGTATGATAAGTCATGTGGTTTGGTCACATCAACGATATCCCATCAATGTAGGATTTGACCTATTTATGTGTACCCATCAATGAGGCACCCTAGTTATGCCAATAAATGTGCACCTTCTACTACATTTATGGCACTAAGTATCATAGTTATAATGAAGTTGTTGCAGTTCTTCTTCCCAATAGTTAGAATATTTTTCTAAGTGCTTGTATCAAGAGTCAAAAAGTGTATAGATCTTTGTTCAAGAACTATTGTACCTAAGCACTACAATGTGTGCGACAATAAAGACAAGCTTTTTGATAAATCTTGTAGTACTTTGAAATAGATTAATTATTCTACTCAAGCATTTAATATTTCAAGCAATTTCCCTGGATGTTTTAAGTAATTAAGTGATTAAGTGATTAATTAAGATAGATTAAATTGTAATTAATTAAAGCACATAAGTATGACCACTTTGAGCATAGGCTTGGCACTTGGTAATCTTAGTAACACTTAACGTTTAATAACCCAATAGCATTAAACATGTTTAGGATGTGTATGATAAGTGGGAATAGATGCTTATGATGGGAATAGTTAGACATTAGTTAATTCTTAGATCAATTACTTATTTAAACATTAAAATTACTTTATCCTTTATTCTTTAGTGACTTAATTCATAAAAGATAAAATGATGAAAATCATATGCCTTAGTTACACTTAACCATACACTTGCACTTCATAAGTGTGTCTCGAAAGACAACAATTACCATGATTAGATTCACCTCCTAGAGTTAGTGTACTTAGAAACCTAAAGTCCTTGGAATTTGACCAGATCGTTGAGTGAACACTGGTGATTTGTATGGTTGGGCATAGGGTATACTCGCTACTCATCAATAACTATAAATAAGAAGGTTCAATAATTAGGATAATCAACCATAAAGCACAACTATTAAACTCAACTTGATAGCAAATTGAGGTTTACATATGATTGTGCAACCTAGGCTAAGGAAGAATATGCATGTCTCGTTTTCTAAGTGATGTCAAAATTTTAACTTGGAGTAAGACTTTCTTGAAATATGAATAATTCCAATGCATATTATTGTGATATAGGTATGTAGAAACTTAGAGGTACTCATTTCTCCATCCCATATAACCTTGGGACATTTTCTTCTCTTGTAAGAACCTTGGGGCATTTCCTCCTCTTTTAAGAAACATTGGGACATTACCTTTTGTTTTAATAACCTTGGGGTATTCATTTTTCTTTTAAGAACCTTGGAGCATTCCATCCACTTTTAATAAACATTGGGATATCTCATTTTCTTTTAAAAATGTTTAGGAGATTTCCTTACCTTTTGAGAAATATAGAGGTGTTTCCTTCCCTTTCAAAAATTCTATACTCCCTACTCGGATTCTTTTCATATCATTTTTACTTTTTTTTATCTCTTTGTCTCTTTTATTATTCATGTTACATCAACTCATCAAGGAAGTGGTAGCACCATGTGAGCTATGTCTTGCTCTGATAAGAGCAAACTACCTAGATTAACCATTAAACCCTCCATATTCCACTAAGGTGGTTAGATTATCATGTACTTTCTACATGGATTCTAAAAGTCTCATCTCTTCTTCTTGAATATTCCCATTAGAAATCATCAACAAATCACTAGATTCATGCTTAATTGCATTTAGCCTACAATTCTTATCTTGACCTCTCCAACCATTCACATTCAAATGACAATAAGGATATTCTATAGAAAAGTAATTCCCAACATAAACATAGCATTTAATCCCTAGCTATCATTAAGGTTTTTGATCAAGTTATTCAAAATAAGGCCTTTTGTTCCAAAATTCATTTTATCCTTGAGTAGCTAGCAAGAAAGCGTAAAAAGAAAACTTGAGAAAACATCACTACAAATGCTCATACTAGTATAGAAAATCAAAAATAACTTGAACAAATAAGAAATGAATAGAAAAAATGAAGCCATGAAGGGATAAACAAGACCCAATATAAAGATAGAAATCATAGTGCCCTTGGAATAATCATCTTACATAACAAAGGTAAAAATAGTAAAATCAATAGATCCAACTAATATTTCTACTTATTAGTCTTCACATTATCCTACTTCATTTCCTCCTCTTAACCTAATTTATCTTCTCCTTCTTTTCATTAATATGGTTATCTTGTTTTTTTTCATGAAAATTCTTCATTCAACATGAAAATTGAATTCTCCATGTTTGAAGTTATTCCTGTTGAAAATTCAAACTTGGGGATTCTTCTTATTTACTTGCAGATCACTACACATGAGCCATGCAAAGCTCTTCTTGATTCTTGTTCCAGTGTCAATCTCATCTCCTATGACATGTACAAGTACTAGAACCTACCACCTCTCAAGAAGAGCAATATCCATTTAGAATTGGAAGACTAGTCAATCATTATTTCTTTGGAATTAGTGAAGGGCATTGTGACCATAGTTTGTAGGTGATCCTATCCTACTAATGTTTTGGTGATCAAGGTAGAAAAATGCAAAGGAAACTTCCCCATCATTATGGGATGTTCTTGGTTAAGCACTGTTGATGCACAAATGGGCATCAAGGACCTCTTCTTGGAAATCTCTAAGGAGAATGAATTTGGATGACTTGAGAAGAAGCATGTTCCATGCATCACGTGTAGTGATAACAGGTGCAATTGTGTGTAGAAAATATGGTCAATTAAAAGTACATTCATCAAAGCATGCAATTAGTGTGCACATGAAATAGATATCCAACAATGCTTATACACAACAGCCACAAAATAGGAGGGCACCCAGTGGTTGATAGCTAACTCTAATAGTATCCCATTATGCATGGAACCAACTAAGAGCTTGACATGTGCATATGTCAAAGGCTTGGATGAACTTGAGCAAGTTCATCACCAACTCTCTAATGATGAAAATAATGATACCTTTTCGAAAGAGTTGAAAATCCCTAATATTTTTAAGCAAGATCCCATAAAGTTAAAAACTCTACCAACCGACATGAAGTATGCATTTTTAGATAATAACAAGTTGATTATCATCAATGCAAATCTTGCTCCAAAAAAATAAGACAAGTTGTTGAAGGTGGTCAACAAATAGCCAACAACCTTTGATTGGTCATATCCTAAGTTGATTGTAATCAATCCAAGTACATGCTAGCATCGTATTTACATTGACTAGGACATGAAGCTAAGAAGGTAGCCACAAAGGTGACGAAAGCCCAAAATGAAGTAGAACATCAATGAGAAAATAGAAAGACTCCTGAAGGAAACATTCATCTATTCCATCATAGATAGTGAGTGAGTTATCCCACTCATAATTGTGCCAAAGAAAGGTGATAAGTGGTGGGTCTACATCAACTTTAGGCTATTAAAAATGGCAACAGTTAGAGTTCATTTTGCATTGCCATTTGTGGACCAAGTTTCAGACACCATTTCTAGGCATTGCTATTATAGCTTATTGGATGATTATAATGGCTATAACCATATCTAATTACACTAGAATATCAAGCCAAGACAACATTCATGAGTTCTTGGGAAAATTTTATCTATTGTAAGATGTTGTTTGGTCTATGCAATGCCCCTGCAATATTGCAATGTCTAGTCCTTAGTATTTTTAAATAGCATATTGGTAGTAGGGTAGAAGTCTTTATGGATGACTTCTCTACCTATGGGGCTACATTTCAGCAAGCCCTAGATCACCTTAAGCAATTATTGAAAAGACGTGTTGAAACAAATCTTAGGCTTAATTGGTAGAAAAGCCATTTAATGGTTCAAGAAGGCATAGTATTGGGGTAAAGAATTACTCAAGCAGGGATTAAGGTAGACCTAGAGAAGATAAGGGTCATCCAAGGAATCACATGCCAACCAGAGATAGTCAAAGACATCTGATCATTCCTTGGGAACACTGGTTACTACTGACAACTTATAGAGAAAAAATTCATTGGTTGAGCTTACAAAGAAAGATGCTCTATTCATTTGGATCAAGAAGTGTGAACATGCATTCCAACAGCTAAAGGACAAACTCATAGAAACTCTAATTCTATAGGTACCAGACTAGTCTAGACCATTTCATATAATGACAGATGCATCTAATTATGCCTTGGGAGTTATGCTTATGTAGTTGGATGATAAGAAATTTCTATATTACATCCATTGCATAAGCCAAAACATTGTGGGTGCATAATTGAATTACATCACAACTAAGAAAGAATTGATGGCAATGGTGTATGCTCTAGAAAAATTCAAGCACTATGTGCTTGGCTATAAAGTGTTTGTGCACATAGATCATAGTGCCATCTACTTCCTAATGAATAACCCAAAAATGAGCCTCATATCATATGATGCCTCGTGATTTCAACTAGGAGATAAGGTTCTCTACTAGAACCCCACACACATACCTTAGAAAACAAAGTTTCAAACATTGTGTAAGGGACCTAATATAATTGACAAAACCTTTCCTTATGGGGCCATGAGCATATATGAACCTAAGAGCCCAAATAAAAATTAGTTGATCAATAGCCAATAAGTGAACCCTTCTCATGAACCTAAGCAAGCCAATGTAATAAATACCTTAGCAGATGGACAACCACACTCAATTTCTTGGATCTCCTCCTTTTGTAGTGACCGAAAATGTTGGCAACTAGAAAAATGCTGAGAGGTCATCGACCATTGATAGTCTTAACCCTAGATCCTCGGGAGGGCCGTGCTAGATAAAAGCCGAACTAGGGTGCCTTGAACGGTCTGGTCAATCAGATAGGAACTTAGTCAGTGTTAATATAACCTTTCGTAAACAGATAATGTGAAAACGAGACCTCTAGCATAAAATTATAACTTTAAATGCAAGAGGGACAGAAAACAATGTAAAAATGCAATAATAAGTAAGAAAGAAAAGTAAAATGAAGTTAGGAAAATGCACCGCTTCAAGATTATGACTTCGCTTTGTTAAGGTGGATACAATCGGTTGCACGGCGCTGAGAATTGCAGAGATCCCGAGAGTAACCAAGACGTGTAGAGCAAGATAGTTGTGTGCTTGAACGTAGACTCAAGAGTTAACAATGCGAAATGCTACAAAGGTGGTAGAAAAGATTGGGAAAAAATGCCAACTAAGAGTGGTAACAGTTTACAATGTCAAACAGAAAGCTTACAATGCTCTAGGTTATAGTGCTAACTTTTTTTTTGCTTGTTAGCCAAAAAAATTGCCAGCCGACCAAATTGCCAAAAAACTTGACCCTTCAAGCATTCCTCATTGGGGTATTTATAGCGCTAAGGGCATATGAAAGGGGCGGTTTGGACGCCACGTGCCTTGAACCTGCGTTGACTTATCTACATTGCATGGGCGTGCATGACCGTTCGACATGCATGACCATTGTAATTACGAGCCTACCATGCCATAATTACGAGCCTGCCATGTCGTAATTGCACCATCAGAGTTTGGAGATGTGTGCCAATGGTGCAATTAGGTGAAGTTTATTGATGTGGCATAACTGCTTGCTACGTTGTGCTATGCTTTGTAGCGTAGCATGTTGGCGTAGCATAGCATCTTGTTACGCATCTCGATGCATGTGTTGGAAGATTTTGAAGTGCACTAACTGTTTATTGCATATTTTCTATGCTATGCTATGCTACGTAGCATAGCATAGCGTAGCAGCTGCCCTTAGTTGCAAAAACATCGCCAATTTGCAAACTTTTCCCTTTGTACTGAGAAACTTGCGAACTTGCTGATCCTGCCCTTTGAGTTGCCTTTTGTCCCTTTCGTAGAATTTCTATGCCGCGTTGTGCCATGTATCTCAGCATAGTGTAGCAGCAAACATTACCTACTTTTTGCCAAGTTTGCCGCTTTCTAACGGAGGGAGACATTGCTGAAGGACTTCAAGTTGGGTGAGGGGACTGACCATCTAACTTTTGCTACGCTACGTACCATAGCATAGCGTAGCACTTTGCTCCTACAAACGTCTTCTGAAGTCTACTACACTACATAGCGTTGCGTAGCATAGAAAAAAATCCTTAACTTAGAAAACTTGCTGAAGCATTTTGCGCGTTCTGAGCACCTCCAACAATTCCATGCATCGCTCCTAAGTGCATGGTCGGCTAGGTGAACTACTCATGTGGGTAGGCTGGAGAATCTATTTAGCCTATTAACACCTAGGGTAGAAAACTTGCCAAACTGAAAAATTTAAACATCAAAGCATCCATCTCTTGAAGAACTGTCATGATGTTGCGTGAATTGCAAAGACCTGGTGCAGCAAGCATGCATTCGAATTTTGGGATGTTTCATTGGCCCCTCTTTGTCGACATCTAGAGGATGGGCCCAAGAGACATTGACAAAGAATACGAAACACCGCGGAAAACAAAATGCAAACATTATTGTCTGGTGATCGTCAAGACATTGCTTAGCTATGCTTGAGAGTGTTGCATTGGTTTTTTGTGGGGGAGAATGGCGAAGCAGGGAGGAAGGAGGTTCAAGAAAAGGATAAAGATGAGGCTTAGCAGAGTTCCTCATTAGAGTGCTCATGAGGGAGTTGTTCACATTTTTATCTTTACTTTCGCTGACCTTCAACCTCTTGTCAAAATGCTTGGAGAGGGTGATTGCGAAATGGCTTACGCTCTCTTATGCTTTTTCCCTTTGCTATTGCACCGTTTATATTTGTGAACAACCTAGTTGTAGGACAGGTGTTCCTTTCCTGGGATGAGTTGTGTTACATCTATATGGGACTCTAACCTACCTACAGATGGTTCCCATGTGGCACGTTGTGTTATGCACATCATGGACTTTACGATTGAGTAAGCAGGAGGGCTTGATAGATGTTTGAAAAAGCTTGTGAAAGAGAGGGAAGTGTGGATCATGAGTACATGGAGTGAGATGAGGAAGATGAAGGGAAGGAATAGGATGTGCACTCCCAAGTAGCTAAGCTAGTCTAGACAACCACTTTGCAATGTTGTAGCATTTGCTACTGTGGTGAGACGCACCTTCAGCCGTGCCCTGCAAGCACGACAGAGAGCAAACCAGAAGAAACAGCCATGATGCAAAGCGAGGGCAAAGGTCTCATCACTACAAACGTTTTTGAAGCTCTTGGACACCTTTGCTGGTGTATGATGTCCAAACTAGGAAGGCCAAAAATGGCCTTGGCAGCATCAGCGTGGAGGAGCTGGCATCGAAGGAGCTAGGAGTTGCTGTGAGTGCGGATGCTTTGGAATCCCTACCAAAGGCATGCATCCTCAGTTCAACTATGGGATTAGCTACCACATAGAAAAACATCGCTTGAGCCAATATTTTTGCATGGAGCTAGAGGGTGACAATATTGTGGCTGGGACACAATACTGCAGGAACTCCAGTAGTAGGCACTGACCAAGGAACTACCGTTAGTGTGATGGGCCATGTCGACGATAAGTCTAGGGGATCAGTGAGATGTCGTACGACATCTCCAGGGGATCAGCAAGATGCTAGGGGCAGCAACGTTGCGTATGTTCTAGATCGTGTTCTCAGTGCATCACGAATTGTGTCCTGGAACTGCAATGTCCCACCCCACATCAGCATTGTGCATGCTCGCTTAGTGTGTACTTGGTGCAGATGCATGCTGCGGACATTCCGTGAACCAAGTTTAAGGTCTTGGTAGACCATCTATTGGTTTAAGGCCCCAGAGGACTGTTGTGCTCATTTAAGGTCCCAGCAGACTGTATGTGCCAGTTTAACATCACAGCAGACGTGCTATGCCAATTTTATGTTGTAGCAAATGAGCTGTGCCAGTTTAACATCATAGCCGATAAGCTGTGCTAGTTTAACGTCATAGCGGATGAGCTATGCCAATTTAACGTCATAGTAGATGATGCCAAATTTACCAATTTTACATCATAGCAAATGATGCTTACCATGTTCATGCTTCAGATGTAGTATGGCTTGAGGTATGAGTGATTCACTAGATTTGTGAACTCATTGTCGTCCATGTTCGCCAGCTTGAAGGATCCATTTCCAAAGGCTTTGATGACCATGTATGGGCCTTCCCAATTGGCTGAGAATTTGCTCACATGTTCATGGATGGCTTTGAGGATGAGTCTCTCTTCTGTATTGGTCGTTGATGCGGGTTTGCATGATGTTTTTTCCATTGCTTTCTTTAGTAGTACTCTATCCGGCTCAGCGTTTATGCACACTCCTCCTCTATTGAGTTGAGGTTGATGATTCTTGACTCGTTGTTCTAGGCTTCGCTCACAACATCAAATAGGATCATCCGGAGTGATGGTGCCTGTAACTCAAGAGGCAACACAGCTTCAGATCTATAAATGAGACTCTTAGGGGTTTGTTGTAGTTCTGCATATTGTTCTGTAGGCCCATAGAACATAGAGGATTTTCTCGTGCCACTGCCTCTTGCTATTGTTAAGCATCCTCTTCAGTAGGTTGATCATGGACTTATTTTTAGCCTCTGCTTGCCCATTCACCTAAGGGTAATACGAGGAGAAGAATGATTGCCTGATGCCTAGATTGCTACAGAAGGTTCAGGTTTTTGTACTACTAAACTGTGGGCCTTTGTCGGTTACAATAGTCATTGGAAGCCTAAACCTTATCACGATGTTGTCCAGGATGAAGTGGTAGATCTGCTGAGGTGTCATCTTCCTCAGGGGGATAGCTTCCACCCACTTAGTAAAATACTTAGTGGCAGTGATAATGAAGCTATGCCCTATAGAGAACTTAGGCGTGATAGGTCCTATGAGTTCTAGTCCCCATCATTGGAAAGGCCACGTGATCTATGTTGGATGCAGCTACGTAGGTGAAACGTGTATGAGATTTGCGTATCTCTGGCACGTGTCACATGTCCTAACTTTTGACAGACAGTCACACTCCATATGGGGCCAATAGTACCCTAGGTGTATGATTTTCATAGCCATAGCCCTAGGTGCTATGTGTCCACAACATAGTCCCTCATGTACTTCATTAATCACCTTCTACACCTGCAATCACCCACGCATGTCAGCAATCTTGTGGTAGGAATGTTTGCACAGGGCATCATTTCCCATGAGCGTGTATTTTTGGGCACACTTGCGGATTGCATCTCTCTAGGTAGATGTTAATCTGCTTGGGGGTTCTCCATGTTGCAGGTAGGCTTTAATGTTGGCATACCACTCCTAGGTATCTGCAGCACTGATAGAGGCCACGTGGCTCGCCTAAGTGATAGGCTCAGTACATTCAAAAATTGAAGTTAGCAGACTTGAAAACAAGCATGGTGGAATATTTAGTGCTAGGGTAGCTAAGGCATCTGCCACGGTGTTCTCGTTGCGTGGCACGTGTTGCACATCTATGGTTGCAAATTGCTTAAGCAGGCTTTTTGCTAAATCACAGTAGGGTTTCAGGTGCGTAGCTTTACAAGCGTAGACCTCAGTGATTTGATTCACAACTAGTTGTGAATATCCACGAATCGCTAGGTGTTGTATGCATAGTTTTTGGGTAGCTAAGAGGCCTTTGAGTAGCCCCTCATACTCTGCCACATTGTTGGTTCAGGGGAACGTAAAACGATAAGAAAACGGGTGCATTTCCTTAGAGGGGAATGTAATGATGGAAGCTACACTACCTCCTCACATGGTTGAGGCACCATCGAAGTGTAAAGTAGCTTCTAGGTGCGATGGGATGGTGTTGATAGTACCAACATGCTCATCTAGGAATTTGGGATCTATGGTTGCCTGGTCGTCGACGGGTGAGGCTGTAAGTTGGGTTGCTATGGCTTGATCCTTCGTCGATGATTGGCTCACATAGTGTAAGTCAAACTTCGCAGTTATTACTTTCCATCAGGCTATCCTGCTACTTTCATACATGTTTTAAGTAATAGCCTAGAGTATGTTACTTTTGAAAACGATGTTAATTGTACTATGAAATAGGTAGTGCCTCCACTTTTTCAATGCAAACACTAAGGCAAGGCAATTCCTCTCCACCTCGTTGTATTTCGCCTCATGCGCTATTAATGCATGACTCAGATAATACACTAGTATCTTAGATCCGTCATCTTGTTTCTAACATAACAGTGTTGTGATGGATGTGTCAGAGGTGGCAAGGTAGATGAAGAAAGGCTTATCCCTCTGTGGTAGATGCATAGTTGGGAGATGCAAAAGCTCTTTCTTCAGGTCATCAAAGGCTTATTGACATTGGGTTATCCATTCGAAGTTGACCCCTTTCTTTAGAAGATGTTGCATGGGGTGTAACTTGTTAGTCAACTTTGCTATAAACCTTCGGATGAATTGTACCCTACCTTGTAAACCATGTAACTGCTTTAGGTTTTTAGGAGGTGCTAGGTTGACTATGGCCTTAACTTTGTCAAGGTCCACCTGTATTCTGGCCTCTGATACCACGAATCCTAACATGCTTCCAATTTTTACCCCAAAGATAAACTTCTTAGGATTAAGGTGCAAATCATGCATTTGACAACACTTAAGGACTACCCCTAGATCACGTGGGTGATTAGTGCCCTCCTTGGACTTGACCGCTATATCATCCACGTAGTTGTTTAGTGTTTCTAGGATGTAGTCGTTGAAGATGTAAGTTATGGCTCGCTAGTAGGTTGCTCTGGCATTCTAGAGCCCAAAAGGCATCATGGTGTAACAAAAGGTATCCCATGAGGTCATGAAGGTTGTTGTTAGCTAATTCTCTAGGTTGATGTGAATTTGGTTGTAGCCAGAGAAACCATCCATGAAGGATAACAGAGCATGACCAGCCGTAGTGTCGATGAGTTGATCGATGCTTAGAAGCGGAAAATCATCTTTGATCATTACCTTGTTTAGATCGCAGAAGTCTATACAGATTCCTATTCCTCCCATTTTCTTAGAAACCACAACAATGTTGGACACCCATTCCAAGTAATCAACTATGCGGATGAAACTACCTTGGTAAAGTTTGGTGATTTCATCTCTTACAACTAGTGCAATTTTTGGTTTAACCGTACGAGATTTTTGCTTGACTACCTTCATGCACGGATCTAGGATGATGTTGTGTTGTATCAACTGCAGATCTAAACCCGACCTGTCACTGTATGACCATGCAAAGACTTTGATGTTATCTTGCATAATCTTGGCTACATCTTTATGTGTCTATGCATCTAGGAGGGAGCTAAGTTTTAACGTTTTTACTTCCCCCTTGGACGTGGTCATAGGCATCTCGGAGCTAAGATTTAGTTACATCCCCAGCCTCTAAATCTAGGGTTCAGACCAGATGCTCGGGCTAGTCTGTGGATGTTTCTAAGCATGCTATAGTGCTAGCTGTGGTTGACTCCTAGTTGATCAAGTCTGGGTTCAATTGTCTTCCGAGCTTGCCATGTGGACCTGCTAAAGCTAAAGACATGAGGAGATCGCGATGGATTTCCATCTTTTGCTCAACCTACCAAAGTGAGATGAAAGCCTAGTTAAGAGGCACCTGTTGGTAGTAATCCTGTATAACAAAAACTTGCAAAGCAATGACGAGATGTAACTAGCGAAGTATGATGTAAAGATTAAAATTTTTCCAGTTTAAATTCATGGCGGACCATTATGGCATGGAGACGCAAAACTGCTAAAAGGTAAAATGTAATATTGTCAATATGAAAATGCAAAATTACAAATTTTTCCAACGCAAAAATGTGAAACTATTAGTTTAACATCATTGTGGACTGCACACGCGTAACAGGTTGAAACTGCTAGTTTAAGGCCTTTTCAGACCGTTAAAGTCACTGCTACGCTAAGAATGCTAGTTTAAGGTCTTTTCAGACCGTTAACTAGAGTGGACAGCTATACTAAGAATGCTAGTTTAAGGTCTTTTTGGACTACGAAAGTTATAACTACGCTGGGGTTGCTAGTTTAAGGTCTTCTCAGACCCATAACAAATTTTTTTTTTTCATTTTTTGGGAAAGCAAACAATTAGCTTGAAGCGTGTCAAGATCTTTCACCTAGATGTGTCTATTTTAATTGCCAATAATGCTACGATGTCATGGTGGGCATGCTACGCTGCACGGAAAACCCTACATTAAATGAAGAGAGAAAGTGGCAAGTTTCTCTTTTTCACCATTACAACCATAAATAGGGATTAAACCCTAGTAAGCTTGTCATTCTCACCGTAAGAGTGCAGAGCCCATATTCAGAGCACAAAGCGATTCCAGAGCATAGAGCAATTATGCTAAGAGCAAGCACGGTGATTTTTTGCATAGCAACAAGGAAACGTTTGCAAGCAGAACGATGGCTCCTAAGAAGGAACGCACGAATTTGGCACTGGCTAAGGTTAAGGAGGTTAAGGAAATCCTAGGGTGCATGACACAAGCATGCATCACAGTGCTGGAGGACTCGCCATTGACCCGGTAGGCTGCTATGCTTCCTCTACTTTTTCATGCTTCTATTATCATTTTTTGTTTTCTGCTTTCATTTTATGATTCAGTTTTAGTTATTCATGTTTTCTGTCATCATGTTGTCGTTGTTTTGGCCTTTGCACCATCGCTGTTGCTATTTCGGCCACAGCGGATGCACAGATGCTACGCTAACATTGCATGCAAGGCCACCTAAATCGCCACCACTATGATTGTCATAAATGCAGGGGTTTGGATAGTTTAAGTTACTTGGCTTTTGAATGGCGTAGCGTAGGACCGTCAAGAGGGTTTTGTCATGCATGATGCAACAGTGTCACACATGTTTTGTCAGAGCATATTGTTAATCGCCCTGTTAGGATTAATCGCTCTATTGCTATGCTAGGCTATTTCTGCTACATTAGCACTTTTGTGTTCTTACTACGTTATGTGCGGGAAGAGGGTTATGCTATGCTATATGCTAAGGTGTCAGGTGTTTCTATGCTACATGCGCACTACACTTGGTCATGATGCTAACAGTTGTTGGTTGTGTTGTGTAGGATGGAACTAAGGCTAATTCTAATTGTCTTAGAAATTGTAGGGGTCCTATGTTATGTAAGAAAACCTATGGCCAATGGTCCTCCTTCCCATATACGTGTGGGTGAGTGGGGGGTCTAGTTCAGGAAAGGAGCACAAGAGTTCCTACAATACCTTCTCCAACAGTTCAGTGTGATCGTTTGGTCATACCTAGAGGAGGAGGTGGTGGTTGTCATAACAGAAGCCCTATTGCTTGGGGTAAGCCAGGGCATCTTGAGGTTTTTGATAGATGGGAAAATCATTAGCAGGCAGGGAGAAGGATCCAGTCAACTCCCTAGTGAGTTGAGGCATTTGGCCTGGATTTGGTATATGTCTGAGTACAGCTACTACCAGCCTTACAACACACTATTCGTCACATGTTATATGGCAACGTGCTTTCAAAACCCACCAGGAACTGTCTACTATGCTGGTGGGTGAGTTTTGCAGTCCTATTATACTATGTTATGTCACTCTTGCTATGCTAACATTATGTTTTGGTTACCAGGTCCTACATCAACAAGGAAGGGCTTCACGACCGAACGGGTCTGCTAACTACAACACGGATAGCCTTACAAGAGTTCTCTTCTATTGAGAACTTGCATGCAAGTGTGATTAGTCAATGCAGGGATGAGTACCGTACCTACCCATACCTATATCCCATTCCCTACAACCAGTGCAAGGAGCGTGGTTGGTTGGATGAGGGATGGGCACCCTTCAAATTGATCACCGTCGAACAAGTCCTAGTTAGTCTTTCATCATTCTCGTTACCATACAGACCTGGTAGGCTAAACAGTAAGTGTTGCATGCTTAAGTATCTTTTGCAATCTTTGGGTTTTCTACATTTTTATACTAAACGCTTTTGCGCAAACTACTATAGGGGCAAAAAAGCCCTAGGAGGTGACGATGGTAACCGTCGAGACATAGGAGGTAAACATCTACTTCAAGTATGGAGAGGTAGATGCGAGCCAACGCTAGATAAACGGTGAGGCTTCAGACTCCTTGGTCCAGAATATCCAAAAGGCTAGGCTTATGGATCTATTCTTGGCCCTGAATCCAAGCATTCCTACCGTTGAGATGCTCTCCCTGGTTAACTCCTTTTCCGACAAGATGGGCCGCTTCCGCATGCGCATACAGGGAGTACAGGTGGTCATAAAAATAAATGACCATCTATTCATGGACCTCTTTGGTGTCCCTACCGATGGCGTTCTCATAGGGTCAAAGAGCAAGAGGGAGCTAAGCTTTCAGAAGAAGGACATCCAGGAGTGGTTAGGGATTGCCAAGGAGCGGAAGGGGCTCCCCATGGAGAAGCTCAAGCCAGGATCCGCTAGGAAGGTTTACCCTGTCTTTCATGCTCGCACATTCCCATAGCTACTTTTCCAAGGGAAGGTCCTAGGGATTGAGATGGCCTGGGTAATGCATGAGGTCATGGAAGAGGGGGCCTACTACAACTGGGCTAGTTTTCTGTGCAAAGGCTTGCAAACTGAAATCTTAGGGCTCCATAAGAAGCTGGAGTCTCGTGCCAATATACATTATTCCTTTTACATAGCCTGTCTGAAGTGCTTCGTGGAGTTTCTGGTGGTTCAAGAGAATGGAGTCTGGGTTATGTGAAATGGCAACCAGATTTCTAGACCATGGATCCACCAGATCCTCCAGACCACCCGTGCCCAAGATACCCCAGAGATAATTGGGGAGTCATTCTTTGTGATGACTAAGGATTGGGTGGCCCACAACTTTTGTGGCCAAAACAGCATAGGAGAGGCATCCCTGGCTATAGCCAGTAGCATGTTGTGGGGGCAACATCTCATAGCTGAGACTATGACCAATAAGTTGTAGCAGAAGAGGCCTCCTCCAACTAAGGAAACCCATCGCATAGAGGAAGAGGAGGGGCAAAGACTGAGGCTTAAACTACAGAGGACACAAACCCCCATTGGTAAACACTTTTGTTTAATGCTTATTTCTTCTCCTACTTTGTCAATGCCTATTAAGTTGTGCTACACTAGACAGCATAGCATAGCGTAGCACCTACTTTAAGCTAACCTATTTTGAGCTAATGTAAACATTTTTCTTTGCTACCAAAGGAAGAAGAGGAAGAAGAAGAAGACAATGAAGAGGTGTCGGCCCCTAAGATAGGAGCGACGAATAAAGACACAGAGGCCCCAGTCTTGGAAGAAAGGGCCTTGGTCAAGAGGAAAGGAACTCCTACCACTAAGGCAAGGCCTCTTGTCATTAGGCAGAATCCTCCTATTAATGAGGAGGGAATTTTTGGAGACGAAGAGGAGTCTCCCTTGAAAAAAAAAGACACTGGTTTCTCAAAAGGAAAGGCACTAGCGCATCAAGAAGAGGCCTGTACAGACTTGGCAGGGACCTCTACCAAGGCTACCACAATATTTTTGCATTAGTAAGAAGGGGAGAAGTAATTAGACGCTAGTGAGTTCGACAATATGTCTACCTTGTCATAGCCCATTTCGGCCATCACTGACACATTCAGTTATATGACAGGTGCCACTATTGATGTTGGAGGACCCCCTCTGATTCATGTGGAATCATGGGCTGAGATCCCTAATAAGTTTGTGTTCATGTAGGGAATCGTTGATGACATGATCAGCCACCTTCAGCAGGTGGACCTTGAAGTGGGTAAGTAGTAGTGATAGGTGCTCTCATGTTGCTATGCTAGAGTTTTTGAATTTGTTAACTTTGCTACGCTAATGCGACTGACATGCTCTTTGTGTCATGGAAGCCTCTTGGCTCAAATGGGACCTGACACGACCTTTGAAAGTTGGTGTCATGCCTGCATTCCCGCCTGAAGTGACTGAGGTTTCTCATCGTGCATACGACAAGGCTTGCAAATGCACTTTGCACTCGGCACGCTCCTTGTGGGAGTACAAGTGCATCAACGAGGACCTATGGAAACAGCTCCAAAAAACTGAACAAGAGAACACTGACCTGAGCACCAAGGTGGAGGATCTCAAGTCGAGGAATGAATTCCTCATAGCCCCTGACACTAATAATGAGGACTGGAACACAGCTATGATAGATTACACCAGATTTTGGATAGTCGCGCATCATAATGTCGAAGCCACCCACAAAATAATAAAATAGTGGATGAAAATGAACTTGTTGGCCCAAAAATGTTAGGATTTGAAAGATTTTAGCGCCAAGGTTTACGAATGGGGGAAATCCTAGAAAAACCATAAACATATGTATAAATTGAAACATGCCACGTATCGTAAACTATATAGGGATGCTACTGTGGAGGTGTTTATGTATAAAGCATTTGTAAATGCTATTGACACTCCTCAGGCCTATGCCAAGTTCAAAGAGCAAGAAAAGGTTTCAGAATCTCCTAATTGGAAAGTGGACCTTCCCATAGGAGAGACTCCAACCGCCTCCTTTTCTCTGGTACCGCCGAGGTGGATGACCACCGAAAGGGAGAGAGCTATTGCAGACGCTGAACCAAGCAACAAGCGTTGCATGGACATCACAGCATACGAGGTCTGGTGGCACCTTGGGTTCGGTTTAGACCAAATACCCTTCGAGATGGACGTAGGTCCATCTCAGGTTAGTTGCTTTCTACTGTATGAATGCTTATGCTCTGTTGTATCTTGTGTTTGTTGTCGTGGCTAACCGTTTCATTCCTACAATGCAGGCTTCAGGTGAGGGCGTAGGGCTGGTAGAAGGAAGGAATGAAGAGTCAGCAAAGGAAAACACAGGGAAAGGCAATGAAAAAAGATGTGATGCTAAAGTGAGTGACGAAGATGATGCAGGTAGAGAAAACCCATGATAGCATGGGATTTTTTTTTTTTGAAATTTTGAATTTTGTAAAATTTTTGCAAACATTTCTTGAAAGACAACAATTTTGAATAAAGAAAAGAGAATTTCGGGAACAAAAATTGATTCTGCGTCAACTTGTGCATTGTCTACGTGCTACGTTTTGTGTAAAATTTTCATGCTTTTATGTGCTAGTTTTAGGCCATTTTGGGCCACTGCTAGTTTTAAGCCATTTTAGGATATAGGTAGTTTTAAGCCATTTTGGGCTATAATGTAGCATAGTTTTAGGCCATTTCGAGCTCTTACTAGTTTTAGGCCATTTTGGGCCATTTCTAGTTTTAGGCCATTTTGGGCCATAGCTAGTTTTAGGTTGTTTCGGGCCATAGCTAGTTTTAGGCCATTTCGGGCCATAGTGTAGGCATGCTAAAGAGATGGTACGTTAACAAAGCAAAAAGATGGTGAATGTATAAGGGATGACAACTGGGCAGGAAGCAACGGGGTTGCTACGCTATGCGTAGCTGCTTCTTGACCCATTGTGGGTTGAACGGAACGTAGGGTTGAGGTGCTTTGCCAAGGCCTTTGTTTGCATCATTGTCCCCCGCTTGGAAGGGCAACCCAACCCACACGTTTTCATTTTGGAAACCAGCCTATTGATTTGATTCTACTGCTAGATGGTTAGTGCATGCGTATGTAGGCACTTCATTCTCAAAAGTTACGGCCTCTGAGCCCTGCTCCATGTCTATGTTATTAATTGCTTGCACTGCTACCTCATCACCGTGGATCACCACCTCCCTCCCTGTGTATGGTAGGTGGATTTCCTGGTGAATGGGCGAAGAGATAGCCCTAAGTTTTGCTAACCATGATCTCCCCAAGATCAGGTTAAACCTGGGCATCTCCTCAACCATGGTGAACATCGCGTTCATGGGGAATTGATCTCCTACCACGAAGTCTATGTGGACTGTGCCCTTCACCACGACTCGTGTTCCATTGAAAGACCTCAGGCATGACATCGTTGTGGGTTTGATCTGGTCAACCAAGCCCAACTTGTCCACAATAGGGAAGGGGATGACATTAGTGGCAGCCCCATCATCAATGTGTATCCTTCAGATCCAATGTTGGCCGACCTGAATTGTGATGAATAGGGTTGTTGTACTCACCTGGCCCCTTTCAGGATCTTCCCTAATGATGTCATTGTAGAAAGTTAGTTAATATGGTTCTGGCTCTATAGGTGCGAAGGGGCACATGACCAAGTGAATTGCTTTCTCTTCCACTGGCATGTCCTCGTTGACTAGAATCACTATCAACATGCAAATCAGAGCCTCACAGTGTGAGAAAAATGCCATGATTAGATCGTACAAGCTTAGTGTAGTGTTTTTTCATTTTACAAGAGGTATTGGCCACCCCCCTATTTAATGGTTTCCTCCTCTTCTATTCATCCCAGAAGATGAATTTCCCAAGGAAGGGTGGCCTTAAATCTGGGTTCATACCCTTTTTGATAAGGCGGTGTGGACTGTGCGATTATAGCAACATCCCTCTTCGATGATGAGGGTGTAGAAATAGGGGGTGAAGATGTAGGCTTGGAAATACTAGGGGCGGTACTTCTTGTTGATGTCTCACCTGTGAAATGCACTTCTTGTTCTTTAGGACGAGAAGGCTATTCAGCTATCTTGAATGGGATGGGGGCTATCAAATGAGTCAGCCCCTTGATGATAAACGGAGCTAACGGTGTTAACGAGCAAGGTGGCATGGTTTTGCTAATGGGTGGCATGGAGATAGATGCCCAGGGAGGGACTCTTAGGACAAATGGCTGTTGCGAGCTTTGACCAGCCACTGGTGGTGCTGGTGCACTACGCTGAGGCACACAGACCACGAACGGCTGCTGGGATGGCGTAGGATCACTGTCAACGCTAATGGTATTGATAACATAGCTAGTGTTGTTCACATTGAGGGGGTCTGTGTAGATATGCAGAGATTGATTCTAAGAGCGTATTGGGTTGCTTTCGTCCAACATTAGTTTCCCTTTATCAATCATCCTTTAGATGTCATCCTTCAATGCCAGACAGTAATCCATGTTGTGACCACATTGTTGATGGTAGTCACAAAACCTTTCTAGCCTGAAACCCTTAGGAACTGGGGGCTCATTGGGCAAGGCCAAAGAGGGGTTCCTAAGGAGCTCATAGTAGCGTTGATGTTTACTGATTCTTTCTTTTGACATTTTCTTATGTTGGATGTGCCCAGCTACGAATAGCTGCTTTAGAAGTTCTAAAGGCTTGAGAGGTAGTTGGGTGTACTTTGAGCGATCTTTATGCTCAAAGTTTAGTTTGGGTTGTGCAGATGTCTCAGGTGCGAGTACTGGAGGTTGTAGCGCATTGCCCTGCTTGGGCATGGGGTTAGCTGCGGGTACGGTCGATTTCTTATTGTTCTTGTTACCATTGTTATTAGGCTTGGGCTTAGCCTCGGTTGCCACAGTGGCCATTGTGGTTGTTGGGGCCTTACCCTTATCCTTTTTTGTGAAGGTGTTTTTATAGGCAATGTAGGCTGTATCTTTGCTTGCTTCGGTTGCATCCTATATACTCTTAGTCTGAGCGAAGGCTTGACTAAGAGTGCGAGGCACGAGGTAGTACATTTTAGACTTAATAAAGTCATTCACTGCACCCTTCAAGATGGCCAGCAAGTGGGCCTCTGCGATGGGCTTGCGAATTTCATTAAGGGTTGCGCTCCAACGCTGGATGAACTTCTGGACCGGTTCTAGACGATCCTGCTTCATGCTCATCAACTGATCTAGTGTGGTTTCCACCTTCAAGTTATACTTGAAGCACATCACAAACTGGGTCAGGAGCTCTTCTAGAGTTGAAATAGATGAGCATGGCAGCGTGCGGTACCAATCCAAGGCTTTCCCGAATAAGGACATAACAAAGAAACGAATAATCATGTGCGGCCATTGTTGCAACAGAAGGGATTTAGACCTAAAGGTAACAAGATGTGCGTTGGGATCCCCTTCCCCATTGTACTTCATGAAGTGGGTGAGGGACAACCCTGGGGGTAACGTGAGAGCAGGGATTGCAGGGCTGATAGGGTCATCCTAGTAAAAGTCCATGACTTGTACCGTGTCAGATCTGATAGCTTTGAGGCATTTTATTTCCTCAGTAAGGGTTTGGATAAGTTGGAACGATTGATCCAAACCCTGCGATGTTGTGGACAGTTGGGGAACTATCGAGGCAACTCCCATCTATGGAATGGCGGGGGTGGCAGCGTGACCCATCAGTGGTACCATTGGGATGGCCCCCACAAACAGTGCTACTTGCGCTATCCACCACCCGGTAGGCGGTACTGTTGGAGTAGCAACCGCGAGTTGGGCTGCTGGATAGACTGCTTGTGTCGCCAGTGGAATAGACCATAGCCCCGTGTTGGGTTGTACCATTTGCAGGGTTTGGTAGGTCTAAGGGCGAACATAATGAGACATCTGCGATGATTGTGGAATAGGCGAAGAAGTGAATGGGGTCCACCATGTGGATGGGCTTGGGCCCGCCATGGTTGGTGGGACGGATGTGAATGTAGGAATAGAAACAGAAGTTACGTACAACTATGAACTAGGTACGGTATGAACATGTGACAGGGTAGCCATGATTGATGTGTGATGTGCTGCAGGAATGGGCTGATGAACAGTTTGCAGAGGCATAGTTGCTGCAAATGAAATAGGGTAACAAGGGCGTTGATACACCAGGAAGGTGTCGTCGCTACCCATTGCAAGTGTAGTTGTAGGCTGCGGGAGCATAGGTGCGATCACAAAGGAAGTGGTAATAGACAACAGGTTGACCTAGAAGGACTAGGTAGGAGGTACCATGATGGGGTTGGCCTGACCTCCCCCATTAAATTGAGAATTGAGCTCCTCTTGTTTGTCCTGGAAGGTCTCATCATGGTTAGACGTTGTGTCCTACTACTCCCTAAGCCTAGCCAACTACATTAGCTAGTCTAGAAGCCATTGATTCATCTGTGTCAAAGTTATGGAAGTGCCAGGAATGGGAACGAATTCCTTCCCATCGCAGAAAGAAAACTCAAAGCTACATTTGTCTTCGAATTCATGCACATCCAAAGGCAGGTTTGCCTAAACCTTTGCATAGAGGAAGTTATAGCACTCATGTTGCTAGGCCAAGCCCTCAGGTCTCTGGTTTTGGATCTTGAGGGATCAACATGTTTTCAGCATCGGGTTGAGTGGTTGTTTGGCACCTGTGATGCCTTAAACCATGATGGGAACTTCAACGTTGAAGGTGTTAGCAGTAGTAGTTGTGGAAGTCATTTTTACTGAGCTAAATAGTTTTGCAAACACAAAAAGCAAGGAAATCAGAGAATAATCAAAAAGGCTTTATGTCTTGCCGAATTCTAGGGGAATCGTCAGGGTGACCGATCTAAACCACATGATGCATAAACAACCGCAAAAGGATGTCATGTTTACGCTAGTGTGTGATAGGGTACAGAACACATGCAAGACTACCTTAAAGTAAAAAAGCAAACAAGTCAACTAGCAATTAGAGGCTTTATGTCCTATACGGTCCCAGAGGAACTGTCGAGGTGACCGATCTGCACTGCACAATGTGTAAACAACCACAAATGCGTGTTAAGTTTATGCCAATGTGTATCAGGGTGCAGAACGCTTACAGGTCTACCGTAAAATGTGGAAAGGGCACTAAAAGGTCCTCCTTCTAGCGCCAGAAAACTTTAGCGACCAAAAACATCAATGGCTGGAAAAACACCGAGAGGTTGTCGATTATTGACAATCTTAACCCCAGATCCATGGGACGGCTGTGCTGGATAAAAGTGGAACCGGGGTGCCCTGAACGGTCTGGTCGATTAGACAGGGACTTAGTCGGTGTTAATATAATCTTTGGTAAACGGATAATGTGAAAATGAGACCTCTAGCATAAAATGCTAACTTTAAATACAATAGGGATATAAAATATTAGGACAAAATGCCAACTAAGAGTGCTAACTATTTACAATGTCAAACAGAAAGCTTATAATGCTCAAGGTTACAGTGCTAACTTTTTTTTTGCTTGTCAGCCAACAAAATTGCCAGCCGACCAAATTGCCAAAATGCCCGACCCTTCAAGCATTCCTCATTCGGGTATTTATAAGGTTAAGGGCATAGGAAAGGGGTGACTTGGACGCCACGTGCCTTGGGCCCGTGTTCACTTGTCTGCACTACATGGGCATGCATGACCGTTGGACATGCATGACCATGCCGTAATTGTAAGCCGGCCATGCCATAATTGCACCATCAGAGTTTGGAGATGTGTGCCAATGATGCAATTAGGTGAAGTGTATTGATGTGGAATAACTTCTTGCTACACTATGTTATGCTTTGTAGCGTAGCATGTTGGCGTAGCGTAGCATCTTGTTATGCATCTCGTTGCATGTGTTGGAAGCCTTTGAAGTGCACTAACTATTTATTACATATTTGCTACACTATGCTACACTATGTAGCGTAGCATAGCATAGCGGCTGGCATTAGTCGTAAAAATGTCGCCAATCTAAAAACTTTGCCTTTTGTACTACAAAACTTGCAAACTTGCAAATCCTACCCTTTGAGTTTCCTTTTTTCCCTTTCACAGAAATGCTATGTCATGGTGTGCCATGTAGCTGTTGGCGACCATTTGGGATGCGACCGCCAATGAGTGTCCTCGAACAGGATTTAGGTGCCTGCTGGTCTCTGGCAACACCAAGGCCCAGATACCTCCAAATGAACTCAGTAGTTAATGTGAGTATGTGTGTGTGCTGTTGCGGCATGTGGTTATGTAAAATGTAACAATTACGTTGTGTGTGAACTACAAATGACTTACTTTAAAGAGATTCAGCCAACTTTGCC
>MNCI01014299.1:29314-69964 GCA_015680685.1 Gnetum montanum
AAATGAAATACATAACTCACAGGACCATGACAAAGAGGCTGAAATCTTTATTCTAGCAAGCCATCTTGCAAGCAATCTTCACAAATTCTTCTTTACAAAGCTCTTCTCAAGACTCCAAGTGTGATGTGTGAGAAGTGATGATGATCCCCCCCTCTTGACCCTTGAAGCCTTTTTATAGGGTTCCAAGGTAGGTAAGGAAGTTACAAATTCAAAAATATCTCACCTAACTTCTCTCTCAAGTAACTTGGCCAACCAATTAGGAGATTATTTGGACAACAAGTTAGGAGGTTACTTGCCCAACAAGTTAGGTAAGTTACAACAACTTTGGGTGGTTTCAACCACCAAAGAGATAAAAATGCTGCATCTAACACATGTCCCATGTAGTTGTCAAGTGTCTTCATGTAGTTGCCAAGTGTCTTCATTCAGTTGCCAAGTGTCTTCATGGAGATAAACAGGTTGTAGGTGACAAGTGTCCCATGCAAGTGACAAGTGGCCTTTTTAATTGACATGTGGCCATTTTGGAGACAAAAAGGCTATAATTGATAAGTGGCCTTGGTGGTTATAAGTATCATGGAAAATTAAAATTTAGTTGTAACCACCAAGGGTAAGTTATCACCACCATGATATTTAAAAATTACAAAGGACACTTGTTCTATACATATAACATAGAATAACTGCCCTATAACTTCTCTTTCCTTTTGAAATAATAAAATATTTTCTTCAAATCATAGTAATAAAGATAGTGATCATAATAAATATATATCTATTGGCCCACGTACGATCTTTATAATTGTTCAAAAAAAACTGTTAACAATATTAAACTCTTTGTGATATGCGGCATCTTTGTTTGACCATGCTCTGGAAATACCATGGCAATCTCACGATTTAGCTTTTCACGTCTCTCCTGAAATGCCCCCAAGCACACGTGTGGAAAAGCTTGACCACACCTTCCGCGTCCGTTATGGATACTCTACTCTTTCCACCGCTGCTCTCCACCAAAGCGCAAACGCAGACGTAGTCGTAATGCATTGGAATTGGGAAAGACAAGGTCGCAGTTTTTACCACTTCTACAGGGTTTAGGGTTTGTAGACGTCGTTGATGCTCCTAATATTTTGCTGCGATCGGCTGCTGCTCTTCCGCCCGCACGCAGTCCTCCTTTCTATTTTCCATGGCCACGTCAGCTGCCTTCCACACAGCTGACAGCACATGATCGACCTCTCCCATCGCCAGCCGCTGATCACGCTGCTCTGTTTCTGCTTTGCAGCAATTTGATTTTCAAGATTCGGAATGTGGTTCTACCCTGTCTTTTCTGCAGATTTTTGAAGTAGTTGTTATCAAACCCAAATGGCGTGACTGCATCCAGCACCTGGAAGTTGCCTAGCTTCCCAACGAATGGTGGACGCGTTGTCTCCAGCTGCCTTGCGTAGCCTTTGCCCATGCTCCATGTGACACTATATGGTGATTAAACTGAGCATATGTTCTAGCTTTGACTTGAATCAAAACTACATATGTGCAGTATGGCTCTTCTGTGTAATGTTTTCTCTTTTATTTGTGGATCATAAATAAAATCTGAAATTTTGCAATTATAATTTTTCCCTTTATCCCATATATGATAGCCTCTTGATGGTTATGGTAGAGTAGCAAAAAAATTGGCCATAATTTTGACCGTGCTGGCGGATGTCTGTCAGNAATTGCAAAAACTTTTAACCAGTTTTATCATGCCAACCTGTTCCATGAAATGGCCAAAATGTGCCAACAGTAGCTCTGCGTAGCATAACAGCAAACATGGCCTGCTTTTTGCCAAGTTCACCACTTTCTGACGGAAGGAGACATTGCTGAAGAACTTGAAGTCAGACAAGGGGACTGACTTTCTAGCTTTTGCTACACTGTGCTATGCTGCATAGCATAGCATAGCATAGCACTTCGTTTCTGCAAACATCTTCTGAAGTCTGCTATGCTACATAGCGTAGCATAGCATAGCAAAACTCCTTGACTTAGAAAACTTGCTGAAGCATTTTGCACATTCTGAGCACCTCCAACAATTCCATGCATTGCTCCTAAGTGTACGGTCGGCTAGGTGAACTGCTCAAGTGGGCAAGCTAGAGAATCCATTTAGCCTATTGACACCTAGGGTAGAAAACTTGCTGAACTAGATATTCTAGACATCAGAGCATCCATCTCTTGAAGAACTGCCATGATGCTCCACGAATTGCAAAGACCTGGTGAAGCAAGCATGCTTTCAAATTTTGGGGTGTTTCACCTTCCAACTCAGTCATGGACAAGATGATCATTCATGCTAATCATCCATATGGCTCCTCAATTTTTCTATTTTTTTCACATTTTTAATTTTGTAGGTTATTTATTTTACATCTTTTTTATTTTCAAAATTTTCCTATTTGTACACCATTTTTTTTTACACCATCATTAATGTGTTTGAATCTTTCTTGAATATTCTACACTTTCTTATATATTTTACTTTGTTTTGTTTGAGTGTGCTTTTCAAGATTTTTTTTAATAAGTGTGCTTTGTGCCAATAGGACATAGTGGTGCTATAGCTGCTACTAATGATGGTTTGTGCTTAATGTTTTGTTTACTAATGTCTAGTTTCTTTTTTAAATTTTTATACCAATGGCTCAATCATGGTTTCTATTTCATGGAACAAGCAGTGAGTCCACAACATCCACTGATTCATAAACACTATGGTTTTCCTTGTTTTGGGAGTTTAAGGTCCCTTTCATTAAATAAATTTTTAATAAATTGGTGACCTTGGTAGTTTTTGAAATTGGGAAGGATTCAAAGATTTATACATGGTGTGACTTCAAAGGGACTTAATACTCTTTGTACTCTTCTACTTGAGTGCTTGAGTGTTTTCATAGACTTCTTGTTATTCCATGTCAATCAATAATAGCAATTTGAATAAAGTCTTTGCATGGTGTAGTTCCCATCCAAAAAAGAAAGAAAGAAATATATAATAAAATAACAAAATAAAAAAACATAATAGGAATTCAAAGCACATCCCTTAGACAAATAAATGGCTACAAACATTGGTTATGGGACTAGAAAGACATGTTACCCATGCCTGAAGGTCCCCTCTAACTAAGGCCCTCTCTTACTTCCTATTTCTCTTTCTCTATGTTTATGGAACCATGCTTGTTCTATGGAAATACTCTTGTGTCTTGAGGGGGTGGATCAATCTTGGAGTGGTGATGTAAAGTCACTAAAAGAGGTTGGTCTAGACTAAGGATGGATCTTCTCAAGTCATTTTAAACATACAACTCCACAAGAAACTTCTTATGATCTCAATTTGAAATTCCATTCCACCTTCTCCATCATCCATCTCTGCTAACCATAATTTACCTCACTACTAAAGTTCATGTTCTTGATTCCATGTCTTGGTCCAACATATTTAAATTCTTAAGTAGAATCTTTCAAGTTTTGGTCCTTAACTTTCATCAATCATTAATCACCTATGGGGTCCACAAACTCCTTAGGTTGAGGTTATGCAAGGGCAAATAAGGCATGTGCCTACAATGGGAAGGACCTACTTACATATCTCTTGGTTGGTGAAACACAACAAAATTTCGAGTCTCATCATCGCAACTGTAAATTTAGCTAAGTGTTAAAACGGTGGCACTTTGCCCATATTTTTCCAAGTGTTAAGTGTAGTCAGCTCCAACTGCCAGATTTGCAAAAAAAATTTAAGTGTTTGAATGCTAGCATTTTCCGTAGATTCACATGTCACACTATCACACTACATAGTGTAGCACCATGCCTACTGCAGCATAGCACCCAGTTACGCTATGTTGCATAGCATAGCATAACACCATGTCTACTGCAACATAGTACCCAGTTATGCTACGTAGTGTAGCGCAGTGTAGCACCATGTCTACTACAACGTAGCACCCAATTATGCTGCATAGCATAGTGCAGCATAACACCATGTCTATTGCAACGTAGCACCTGGTTACGCTGCATAGCATAGCGCAGCGTAGCACCATGTCTATTACAACGTAGCACCTGGTTACACTACATTGCGTAGCACCTTGTTACACTATGTAGCGTAGCGCAGTGTAGCACCCTATCATGCATAGTAGACATGGGATGGGCATAGTAGACAGTGCACACTAGATAGTAGATAGTGTGCAGTAGACAGTAGACAGTGGATAGGCATAGTAGATAGTGCATGGGCATAGTTGACAGTGGACGGGCGTAGTAGATACTATTCGATGTCCCATGCATGATATGGGATAGGCACAGTAGACAATAGCAACTAGCATCCTGTGTCCCATGTGTGACATGAGATGAGTGCAGTAGACAATAGCAAGTAGTATCCCATGTCCCACGGGTGACATGGGATGAACATAGTAGATAGTAGTAACTCGCATCCTATGTACTGCACGTAACACGGGATGAGTGCAGTAGAAAATAGCAACCAACATCCCATGTACTGCATGTAACACGGGACAAGTGCAGTAGATAGTAGCAACCAGCATCCCATGTACCACGCGTAACACGGGACAAGTGTAGTAGAGAGTAGCAATCATCATCCCATGTCCAACACGTAACATGGGATGGGTGCAGTAGATAGTGTCCTATGTATCGCACATAACATGGGACTAGCGTAGCAGCTAGCATCCTGTGGTCCCACCCACTACACTGCCATATGACACCTGATCTACATTTTTGGCTAACCCTAGTCGTATAAATACCCCTGTGCCCTATTTTAGGAAGGGTTGGCATTCATTTCTTACCAAGGAGGTAGTTGGCACTTACATTTGGCATTTGGCACTTTGGCATCTTGGCACTAAGCTCCATGGGCGAATGAGACCTAGAGCACCCCACACCGACAAAGAGGCACAGCCACACGACACGGTACACTGCAGCCCCATACCAACCTAGTAGTACCTCACATGGTACACCATGGCTACCAACCCAGTAGGCACAATTCAACACAATGAGCACCACACTTCATAGCCTGACACCACCGAGGCTGTGACTGTGCTCCCACTATGCCTATTGTACATTGTGTATACCTTTGTGAATTAGCTATGCTCCCCTAATTTTGGGGCAGTACATTTTCTCTCCTAAGCTCTTATTTTATTCTATTGCATCATACATGTTGCATTATTGTGTGTTTGTGCATGCTTGTTATCTTGGTTACATACTTTAGTACGTTTCTACTATTATGTTTTCTTTTGGTCAAACCTCTGTGCGTCACACTCTAAAATTACTATTCAAAATTAGTTATTTGACACTGCATAAGTCCCTATCTGATCGACCAGACCATTTAGGGCACCCCATTTCTGTTTTCTCCAGCATGGCCCTTGCACGGATTTGGGGATAGATTGTATGTCCAACAACCTCTCGATGTTCCAACCACTAACGTTTTCAGACGTCACAGTTTTTGGCACTAGAAGGAGGGCCCAAACCTCTGTGTCCTTTCTATGTATCACAAGTAATCCTGCATGTTATCTATATCCCATCACTAGTAACCTGTTAGTGTAGATGTGACACCCCTGTGGTTTTCTACGTACCTGGTGGTGCAAATTGGTCACCACGATGGTTCCTCTAGAATCCTGCAAGATGAAAGTCCAAAATGATTTACTGCATCCCACTACCTATGTCACATGTAGCATGGTGTCCCTATCAGCATACCAAGTCCAAAACTATCTTTTGAGCTATGTTGCCTATGTCCTGTGCAATGTAGTAACCTTGCCAGCGTAGCAATTTCCAAATAGTCTATTCTGTTACGTTGACTATCCACTATGTTATGTTGTCTACTGTGTCTACTATGTTATGTTGTCTACTATGTTACGCTGCTTGTGTCTTGTGTAGCATAGTGACCCTGCTAGTGTAGCGGTTTCCAAATAATCTACTGTGTTACGCTATCTACCATGTCTACTATGTTATGTTGTCTACTATGTTACACTGCCTATTTCCTGTGTTGCATACAGACCCTGTCAGCGTAGTGACCCCTCCCAGCGTAGCGAGCATAGCAAGCTCTAGCATAGTGAGCTTGACAAGCTAGAATAGCAAGCTCTAGCATAGCAAGTGTGACAAGCTACAGTAGCAAGCTCCAATGTAGTGAGCATGACGAGCTACAGCGTAGCAAGTGTAGCACCAAAGTTGGTCATTTTTAGGAGTTTTCATACTTAGCATTTTTTTTGCATTGTTACACTTAGTCATTTTTTCTATATTTTTATACTTAGCCATTTTCCTACTACTGACAGACTTAGTCATTTTTTTGTTGTTTCTCAGAGTTAGCCATTTTCTGCAAATAGCAACTCTCACAACCGATCTATGAATATGAATCTGGATCAACCTTTCACATTGGTGTCTAACACATTTGATACTATAATCCAAACAAAGCATGTTGCACTAAGCCACAAATAATACAATTTTGTTTATGCCAAAATCCAAGTAGAATTACCACTGGATTACCTTGATTTGGAGGCAAAATATGACTATGAACGAGTCTATCAAAATGGACAAGAGTACAACCCCTCCTTGTTTGACATAATCCCACTCACGGAGTCCTACCACTAGTTGTTGTCTCAACTTATCCATGCAAAAAAGCATGATGCAAGGACAACCTATGAGGAAGCCTCACAAAAGGAAGAAGATGAGTTCAAGACCCACTCCGAGTGCGAGAACCCCCTCCACACCATCTTCCAAAAACCACTCCCTAGTATAGCTCCTCCTCAATTTGATCTATCCATTCTCTCCAAGATGGTGACCATGCCAATTTCACCTTCCTTGCAAGTAACTAATTCATTAGTGCAACACTATGCTCATGCAGGGGCCACCTCTCAACCCCAAAAAAATCAGGCATCCTATGTCCCGCCTGTCTCATTGGCATCTATGGTGTCCATTTGACCCACTCATGTTTGTCCTACTTCAATCACTGCATCCATTACTCAGCCAACACATCAAAAATCGTCCGCTATGACGTTAAACTATTAATAATCGTCTACTATGATATTAAACTAGTAACAACCATCCGCTATGATGTTAAACTGGAAACTCCTATCCGCTACAACGTTAAATTGGCAAACTCCACAACCAAAAATTCTACCCTATCCTATGCAACCAACCCAAGCCCAACCAATGCAACCAGCTGGCACATCCCCAAGCTTGGATTAGGCATTCTTGTTAATCCAAAGCTTGATGGAGGAGATCAACTGACTCAAGGCTACCTCCTCTAAAACCATCAAAGTGGTGCACTTCTATGGAGACAACCCCATAAGTCCTACAGTGCCACCTCTAACTCTCCCAACTATGGTCCAGCTGCGACAATTAACCAAGTATAATGGTAAAGGGGACCCCAATACACACTTAGTCATATTTCAATATGAGTGCCTACTCCTTCAAGCTTGGCCATATGCCATCATGCACGTGTTCCCCATGTCACTCACTGCAAGGCCTTAGACTGGTATTGCATGCTACCCAAGGCCTCAGTCGCCTCTTTGAAGGATCTCATAACCCAGTTTGTGACATGCTTCAAGTACAACCTAAAGCCTGAAGCAACTCTTGACCAGCTCATGCAGGTTAAGCAAGGGCCTTTAAAGCCCATGCCAAAATTGCTCTAATGTTGGAATGCTACATTGAGTGAAATGCATGAACCCCTAGTGGAGGCACATCTACTGGCCATCTTCAAAGGTGCAGTAAATGACTTCATTAAGTCCAAACTGTATTATCTAGCCCCAAAGTCTCTTAGCCAAGCCTTTGCCCAAGCAAAAAGCATAGAGGAAGCAATGCAAGCTAGCAATGACCTAGCCTATGTGGACTATAGAAACCAACATGCTTGCAAGAAAAACACAATAGTAGCAAAAGTGGCCACAAGCACAAAAGCAACCAACTGGGGTCCAATAGCTAAGCAGGCCAATGCCCAACTAACAAAATCACCAACTTTGGCACCAACTCACCTACATCAGCAGGGGCCACCCCAAGGCCCAACTTTCAGCACAAGGAATGCTCAAAGTATACACCACTACCAATGGAACCCTCTAAACTATTGGAGCAACTCTTGAAAGCTGAGAAAATCCAACACAAACATGTATCGGTGATTACCCACCGAAAACATGATAGGTACTACAAACTACTAAGGAACCCTACATTAGTAGTACCAAATAAGCCCTCGATCCCACAACATTTTAAATTGGACGAATACTATCATTACCACCAATTGGCTAGTCACAGTATGGACAACTATTGTGCTTTGTAGGATGACTTATAGAGAATGATAGAATGAGACCAACTAGTGATCAACACAGCAAGTCAATCCAACATAGATGATGCCTCCTATGTCATAAATTCCATTAGCATAGGTGGCAAGCCCAAACCTGTGCAACAACCTTTTGTGATCCATGTGCCTCCTAACAAGGCAAGGGTCCCTTCAGCCTTCACAACTAAGAGGCCTCCCTTTGTTATCAAAGTTCCACCTCGAGCACCCACAACATCCTTTGTGGTCAAAGTTCCAAACCAACTATTCGCTAAGACGTTAAACTGGCATGACGTAGCAACAACAACCTCTAAGCAACCTTTTGTCATCAAGGTGACACAAAAAGCTGGTCACACAACAACTCCTAAACTACCATTTTTCATAAGGGTGCCACAACGTGATGGCCCCTCACCTACCTGAAGCCCAATAGTGGGCAACATCTTGATCCCTCCTCCTTCAAGGGCTAATCCCATTAGTAACCAAAGTAGGCCAACCAAATGGCAATGCAAGAGGATGAATGAGTGCCTCGCGACCCCCATGATTGAAGTAAAGGCTATAATCAACAAGCAACAACCAAACACTGGGGCCCCTACCCCCAAGAAGTCCTAGCAAATCAAGCCCAAGCCCCCTCCCCTAGAGATCTATCTTTCAAGCCACATGGAAAGGCCAACAAAATAGCCAATGACAAGGACTTTATAGTTGCACTAACCTAGGTGAAATAAACACTCAAGCAAAAGAACACGACATTGAGCTTATACAACCTAGTCATGACCTCATCTACTTACTACCAACAATTGGCCCAAATCTTAGCATCCATTCCTATTACGAAGGACATTCTTGTAGATGAAACATTCATTAGTGCAATGATGTTGCCCCTTACACCACAAGAATTGGTTTTAACATCTCTAGCCTTTCACGACGATGCACTCAAAGTCAACCCCAAATGAGGGGAGGCGACTATAGCTCCACTATCCATTAACATACATGTTAGGCAATGTATCATCCACAAAGTCCATGTCGATGATGGTGTAGCAACAAACATAGTCTTATACTCCATCATCGATAAGCTAGGCCTAGTAGATGAAATCAGGCCAACCAAAATTGCATGTCTAAAATCCTTCAATGGATCACGCATCACTATCAAGCATACAATTAACCTAGCCTTCATGGCAGGAGAGCAATTCCCCACTAGTGCATATTTCACGGTCATAGAGGAGATGCCAGGTTTTAATATGATTCTAGGTAGGCCTTGGCTAGCCTGACTAAGGGCCATCTCCTCTCCCATCCACCAAGAAATCCACCTTCCATATGAGGGTGGTCAAGTTATCATCCATGGTGATAATGCCTCCTCTTTGACTATCCATGACATAGACATGGTGCAAGTTTTGAAAGAGGAGTTTCTTGGTGGTACACCTACAACAACCAATGCAACGCCTAAGGCTAACACATCCAAACGAGGGGTTGAAGCCAATAGCCTCCTAGAGGATCAGTAGCCTTGCACGCCCCTTAATCCACACCTAATTAGGAAGCAACTACGTCATCAAGACATTTCCTTGGCCAAAAACACGTTAAGCACTAGCTGACCCCTTGCCTTTATTGGCCATGCATTTTTGGTTTTTGCTTGGGTTGAATTTGTTCATGCATTTACATTTCACCTACTTACCTATTTTACACATAGCTTCACTTTGTTTATGCATTTCTACTTTGTTTATGCAACTAGCCACTTAGCTTATGCATTGCATTTGAAAAACATAAAAAAGATGGCCCAAAAAGGCGTTAAACTAACCCTTGGCTCATAACGGCCTAAAACTATTACCTTTTGCACTGCTTTCTTTTCGTTTGCACATTTCAACTCTATTTACAATAGTTGCCACTTGATATTATTTTTCTAGTTGATTTTTTGTAGGATCTTGTAGGCACATAGCATGACCCTGCATGCAGCATCACACGTTACACAAGCAAGGTAAGAAGTCCACTATGACTATAAACTGGCACAGCTCATCCTTGGGTCATAATGTTAAACTTGAACAACAACTTGTCCTTAGATCATGACATTAAACTGGCACAACAGCTCATCCTTGGGTCATGACATTAAACTGGCACAACAGCTTGTCCTTGGGTGATGATATTAAACTGGCACAACAGCTCGTCCTTGGGTTATGATGTTAAACTGGCATAATAGCTTATTCTTGGGTCATGACGTTAAACTGGCACAATATCCACTATCTACTACAATGTTAAACTAGCATCCAACAATCTGCTAGGACTATAAACTAGCACATCATAATCTGTTAGGACTTTAAACTGGGTTCATAGTCTGCCAAGACTTTACTGGCATGTTGCTAATTTGTTCGAGCACCTGTTATTGGTGAAATCCTTGGGGGCACTCATAGCGCCATTGCCTCCCACCATTCTACTAATCTTTTGGAGCACCTACCATTAGTGCAACCTTTAGAAGACTCGCAACATCATCACCCTGGCACTTTCACAGGCTTCCTGAGCACTTGCAATTGGCATAGCATTTGACACATTTGCAGCATCTTCACATCTAGTAGTTGCATTGGCATTTCATGTTGTGTGGTTTTCTTGTCTTCTCAAAGTTGTGTTTGCAAGATGAAGCCTTAGAGGTGGTCATGCAAAGATGCATCTCATTGCAGCAGCAAGTCACCACATTGCTCTGATGTGCATGATTGGACTAGTTGAGCCACTCAAGAGTGCACCTCCCCCCTCATTCTTATTACAACCTATGCACATTCACTCTGTTATCCTAATATCCTCTCATCCTCCACATACTCATGATTATACATCCCTTGGATGCATACAAACTATGATGCACATGGCATTCTCTTCACATCTTCTTAATGGCCTACTTGCAGCTAACATTCAATAGTAAGCCAAACCCAAATAAGGTTTGCCTCACAACACAAAAAAAATGAATAGGAAAAAACACATCCCCAAGCCAATTGACAATGCTGCAGCTTCACAATTTGCCTAGCCTTGGATCAACTTTGACACTCTCATAAGCACTCTAACAAGAGGTCAACATTTCAAGGGTGAATCACTTAATGCCATGGTCATTGTCAACCATGCTGAATTTACATCTTACACCATGATCCACTATTTGCATTTCATTCCCACAATTCAAATTTCATCTCTCTAGCATTGCCTATACCCCTTTATCTTTTAGCATAACCTTATTCCCATATCACTCTTGAGCATGGTAAAATGACATCTAATCTTGTGCCAACAAGTGATGTTGATGACATGTCTTTTGTGGTGTTTTGTAATTCTTTGTTGACGTCTCTCGGGCCACTCCTCTAGACATCAACAAAGAGGGGCCATTGAAACACCACAAAATTTCAGGTCTCAGCATCGTGACTGCAAATTTGGGTAAGTGTCAAAATGGTGGCACTTTGCCCATATTTTTCCAAGTGTTGAGTGTAGTTAGCTCCAACTGCTATATTTGCAAAATTTTTCTAAGTGTTAGAATGCTGGCATTTTCTACAAATTTACATGTCACGCTATCACGATGCGTAGCATAGCACCATGTCTACTGTAGCGTAGCACCCGGTTATGCTACGTAGCGTAGCACCATATCTACTCCAACGTAGCACTTGGTTACGCTACATAGTGTAGCACAGTGTAGCACCATGTGTACTATAGCATAGCATTTGATTATGCTGTGTAGCATAGCACCCAGTTATGCTGTGATATGTAGCGTAGCACCATGTCTATTGTAGCGTATCACCTGATTACGCTGCATAGCATAGTGCAGCATACCACCATGTCTACTACAACGTAGCACTTGGTTATTCTAAGTAGCATAACATCCTATTATGCTATGTAGCATAGCACAACATAGCACCCTGTCACACATAGTAGACACGGGACGCATGCAATAGATAGTGCGCAATAGACAATAGATAGTATGTAGTAGATAGTAGACAGTGTGTAGTAGGTAGTGGACAAGCGTAGTAGATAGTGGACAGGTGCAATAGACACTATCCCATGTCCCACATGTCACACAAGACAAGCACAGTAAACAATAGCAAGCAGCATCTTGTGTCCCACACGTGACATGGGACGAGTGTAGTAGATATTAGTAGCCAGTGTCCCATGTACCACGTGTAACATGGGATGAGTGTAGTAGATAGTAGCAACGAGTGTCCCATGTCCCACACGTGACACGGGATGGGCACAGTAGATAGTAGCAACTAGCATCCCGTGTACCACACATAACATGGGAGGGGTGTTGTAGACAGTAGCAACTAGCATCCCATGTACCACGTGTAACATGGGACAAGTGTAGTAGACAGTAGCAACTAGCATCCTGTGTCCGACGCGTGACAAGGGATGGGCATAGTAGACAGTAGAAACCAGTGTCTCGGATACTGTGTGTAACATAGGATGACTGCAGTACATAATAGCAACTAGCGTCTCGTGTACCATGCATAACATGGGACGAGTGCAGTAGACAATAGCAACCAGCATCCCATGTACTGCACGTAACATGGGATGAGTGCAATAGATAGTAGCAACCAGCATCCCATGTACCACACGTAACATGGGATGAGTGTAGTAGATAGTAGAAATTAGCATCCTGTGTCCCACACGTAACATGGGATGGATGCAGTAGACAGCGTCCTATGTCTCTCACATAACATGAAACAAGCGTAGCAACCAGCATCCCGTGGTCCCACCCACTACTCTACCATGTGGCACCTAATCTGCATTTTTGATTAACCCTAGCCCTATAAATACCCATGTGCCCTCTTTCGAGGGAAGGGTTGGCATTCATTTTTCACCAAGGAGGCAGTTGACACTTACATTTGGCATTTGGCACTTTGGCATTTTGGCACTTAGCGCCATGATTGAATGAGTTCCAGAGCATCCCACATCGACAGAGAGGCATAATGACATCATGCGGTACATTGCAGCCCCATTGTAGCCCAGTAGAACCTCATATGGTACACCGTGGCTACCAACCCGATAGGCATAATTCAACACAGTGAGCACCAAACTACATAGCCTGACACCACTGAGGCTATGACTCAACTCCCACTATGCCTATTGTACATTGTGTATACCTTTATGAATTAGCTACACTCCCCCGATTTTGGAGTGGTGCATTTTCTCTCCCAAGCTCTTATTTTATTCTACTACATCATACATGTTGCATTATTGTGTGTTTATGCATGCTTCTTATCCTGGTTACATACTTTAGTACGTTTCTACTGTTGTTTGTGCCATGTTTTCTTTCAGTCCAACCTCTATGTGTCACACACTAAAATCACTGTTTACAATCGGTTATTTGACACCGCGTAAGTCCCTATCTAATCGATTAGACCATTCAGAGCACCCCATTTTCGTTTTCTCCAGCACAGCCCTGGCATGGATCGAGGATTAGGCTATATGCTTTTTGACCTCTTAGTGTTCTAGCCACAAACATTTTTAGATGTCATAGTTGGGTTTGTTAAGTACCTTATCCTTAGACACTCTTCCAATCAAAATCTTTTGTACATCCATCTTCTACATCAAACCATGTGTTCATTTACATATTTTGTTCATTAAACACATTTTCCATAAAAAATTTTAATTTTTGAGCTTTCAAAGACCCTATTTAGTGATTTTATCATATTCTTGGCTTTTTGGAATTCCATGGATCCCAAATTCATTGAAAAATTTCTTATATTTTTTAAGATATTCAAATTTGAAATATTTTCCTAGAAGCTCCATATACGGGGCCTCGTCGATGAAGTAGACCTATATATTAGGCCCTGTTGACATGGCAAAAAAATAGTATATATATACACGACCCCACTTTGATATTTTTACATTTTCTCACAAACACTAAGGGAGTTTTTCAATTTTTCGGAGCCCATAACTTCATAATCATTTATCCAAATCACTCCATTCTTTGACCTTGTAGCTACTATAGGTAAGCTCTTCATTTTTGAAAAAAAAAATTGCCATTTTTCTAACTTCGACAAAGGTTTAACTAAGAAATCAACTATTAAACACCAAATTACAAGAGTTAAGCCTTTCCAACAATCTCCATTAACATTTACAATAAACATTAATAAAATAATCAATCTACCATGGTTCAAATTTAGCCAAAGTGTAACTCACTAATGAGAGAAGGTATTCAAAAATTTTAGGTTACACATTACATCTACTAATCCATGGAAGTATTGTAATCACAAATGGCACCAAAAGGAAAGCACATGCAAGAAGTAGAACTATCTCAACCAAAAGAGAAATGGCCTAGAACAGGAAGAGGCCAAGAACAGGCCTAAGAAGAACCACTTGCAACCACACCACAAGTCCTCTTAGGGAAGAGGCCAAGGTGGAATCTATCCAATAGATTCCAAACCAGCAGTAGCAATAGAACACTCCCATCAAGATGTTGCACCAACACAATAAGCAATCTCGAGGTGAGCTTGATAGAAGTTTTCCTAAATCAAATCAGATTGTGAGAGGTCCAAAAAATACTACTCTAGGAGTTAAACTTTGGCCCTTTCCTAGAGCAAGCACCAAAAGAAGTGAAAGACTAGCTAAAGGCCTCTCCCATATGGCCAACCATCACTTCCATTGGGAAGTGGTACATGGGAGAGCATTCTTATTCTAGAACAATAGGCAAGCCAATTCAATGGTCAAAATCAAGGATATCTCAGTATCCTACTTGGTGTAAGCCATTGTGCAAGTGCTTGGGTTACTAGAAATATGGGCAAGTCTTGCTGAGATCCCAATACATGCAAATTGCAACATCAAGAAAGTATGGATTCAGCAATGCTATTGCGTCAACCGTAAGGAGTTTGGTACACTCACACCAACAAAGAGGGTTCACTACAAGATTGCAACTTTCCACCTCAATCCAACAATGAGGCCAAAGAAAATCATCACCTTCTCTACCTAAGAATGTGTTGCTTTAAGTGGAAGATTCCCTATCAACCTTCCATAGCTGATCTATCTAGAGATGGAGAAGTGGTTTAAAGAAAATGAATGTGAAAGGAAGGCACTCCCCTTCCCATGCCTCATTAGGAAACTCTATCAAAGGGGAGGAATAGTCCATTACACTAATGATGTTGTCAAGCATGTTCTAGCTACCAACTAGGTAGAAATGATGAAAGATAAGAGGCCTACAACATCTATCCAAGAAGAGGAGCAACAACCACCACCTCCACCTACCACTCAAACAACCATGCTAAACATCGCTACAACTACCTAATGGTTGCACAAATATCAAGAATGGCTCTTGAGTGAACAAGAGTAATAAGCAGGCATGAGTGGTGAGGACCCATCTGTGTATAGACCAGTAATGAGTTACCTAAATGAGATGGTTTGGAAAATCAACTTGATGGGTGGAGGTGGATCTATTTTCTTAACCCAAAGAATGTAATTGCCTGCAAGGTTGAATCTAAATGCTAGAGAGGTCATAGTATCTCTTGAAAAATAATAGTCACTCCTAGAAATCTTTGGAAATGCTATAACCTTCTCATTGCACTTGGAGGAGGGTGAGGATGCAATAGTATTAGTGGTGTAGCACCAAGGGTAGGAGACTCTAGTAGAAGTGGTTGCTGACCATATTACTGAAATGCTCAATGCACTTCCAACATTGGTACTAGATTTCACTACACTTAAGGATGTGCATATGTCCATAGGAGCAACAAGTGGCAAAATAAATACAACACAGCATAAAGATCTACTAAACTAACTAGTAGAAACCAAGCAACTACTTTCAAATTTCTTTGACCTTTTAGATAGTATTACTGCAACACAATCGAAGATGCTAGAGGTAAGGAGAAAGAATATCATCTTGGAGGGGCAACTCAAAATAGCCAAAAAGCTAAATGAACACTTGGCTACTAAAGCTACTGAATTGAGAGCCCAGATTGCCAACCCTTCATTTCTCAACTTGGCATTGATAAGACATGGAGCTATTGAACAACTCAACACTAGACTGAAAGGGGTTGAGGGTGTAATGGAGATAGTGATGTTCTATCGATCCTTGGTAGAGGCCACATAACATAAGATTCAAAAGGCATTGGATTAGACCCGCCAAGAGAATGTAAAGTTGACCATAAAGAACCATCACCTACAAAATGTTGATGAGTGCAAGAAACAATTAACTAATTTCATCCATCAATAGAAAAAGTAACTAACTAGAGTAAACATAGAACTAAGGAGATTGGTAGTAGAAAGTAGAAATCTCTCCATCGAGAAGGTCTATGCCCTTCATTAGAAAATTGCAATCGAGGTAGCTACCTAGAAATCAAAGGCTCTTAACTTTGAGAGAGTCAAGAACCATTACAGAGAATAGCTAAATATACAAAAGGAAGTAAATAAAAAAACACATCTAGTTGGTGAAGGTGAAATTCAATGACACCCTCCAATAACTCTAGCAATGAAAAGAAGTGTGGCAACCCATCATTGATGGGATAGAAACCTACAACAAAGTGAAAATATGCATGAATGACTTGAAAATTGAGAAGATGATAGAATATATGGAGCTCACCAATCTCTATTATGCGAATCTAGCCATGTTGACTAGTAGATGACCACAATAAAAACTCAAGAAATAGACTTATTATATGAGGCTAAGTTCAAGAATCAAAAACACACCAAGCAGAAGCTTGCTATGGCAAACACTGATCTTGAAGTTCTTAAGGCACAATTTACTAATCAACAATCAACTACCAAAAACCTAGACAAGAGAATGAATGACTATCAAGAGCTATAGAACACAATCAAGGCATTTGATATCAAACACAAACAGTTTGTTGCATGATTTGTCAATGTAAAGGAGATGTTCTAATAATGCCCTATTCATGGGATATCCCCATTCCATCCCACATTGGTGATGCCGCATGGATTGTGAATGATCCCCAGAGTACGGAGGAGAAGATGAAGGAATTAATAGATTTGTTTCACCTTCCACCAAAGGTTGCAACCACAACAAGATAGCCACAGCTACCTTAGCCACTGCATGTGCTTGAAGCCCGTGAAGGTCCTTTGGAACCTCTAAAGCCTCTACCACCTAAGATTGTCTGATCTTCTTCACCGTCTTCATGCCATTAGAGGATGTGTTTTCCAATTTTGTGTAGTCATGTCATGATGTTCAATTTTGTGTCATGAACACCACAATTTTGTACTTTGTTCATTTGTACACTTGACCACTCAGTTTTGTCAAGTCAATTTCTTTTGTTAAGAGTCAATCAATAATCCCATACCTTTCCAATTTTGTAAAAGAACTTGAGGATAATTTTTCATTCAATTATGGTGGTATGATGAGCATCAAAGTGTCACATCGATGGACCCTCATTGATGTAACCTCATCAATGGGACCCTGTCGATAGGGCCCCATTTACGTGGTGCTACCCTGTCGATGAGGCCACATTGATGTAGTGTTTGCTACATCTACAAGGCCCTGTTGACATAGTCCTATAGCAAAAATTATAAATACGAGCTCATAGCCATGTTTATAAATATTCAAGTCATAGTATTATTAGAGCTCTTGCAGTTTTTCCATTTGAAAGATAGAATATTTCTCTAAATGCCTACAGTAGGAGTTAGAAAGTGTATGAATTTTATTCAAGCACTTTTGTACCTAAACCACACTAATGTGTACAGTAATAAGGACAAGCCTTTTGATCAAACCTTCTAGCACTTATAATAGATTAATGATTTATTTATGCATTTATTATTTTCATTAACTATGTTGATAATTAAGCTAAATTAGACTTCACGCAATTAGTTAATTAACTAACCTAAATATATTAAACACATAAGTATGATCACTTCTAGCGTAAACACATATTTGCTTGGTAATCCCAATAGCATTATTGCTTGGTGCACCTAGTAGTGTAGCACTTGGTAACCCAGTAATGGATATGTTGGTTTAGGATGTGTATAGAAAGTGGGACCAAATGCTTATGTTAGGACTAGTTAAAGATTAGTTAGTTAGTTAAACTAAATTAGTTTTTAAATTACTTCATCTCTCTACTTTAAGCACCAAAGAACATAAAACACAAAATAATAAAAATCATATGCCTTGATTACACTTAACCATACCATGTGCATCACAAGTGTAATTGGAAAGACAATGAATGACCATTAGGGCAAGGTTCACTTCCTAGAAGACTAGTGTACTAGAAACTATAAAATCTACAAAATTCGATCAAATTACATGTGAGCACTTCGTGATTCATATGGTTGGGCATAGGGGTACCTTGACCACTCATCACATTGCCTAAAAAACAAATCCTTGTGGTCTAAATAAAATAACCCTTCTACCCTTGAAAATCAATATCACAATATTTGTAAAAACTCAAAGTCTATGCTCGACAACTATGGATTCAAGAGTAAACTAATCTTAGTAAAAATTCAAAATTTTATCATAACAAATGATGAAGAGCTCATCAGCCAATGTGTCGACTAGGCTGCATATATAGAGCCCCATATACGTGGCAGCGTTGATGCAGCCCCGTCGACACATCTGTCCATGCATCTATGTGGCCTCGTTTACACAGTGTCTATTCTAGCCTATAAATAAGTGTGCTTCTATCACACTTAGGTATATTTTTGAGTAGTTGTAGCAAATCTCTTGTAGTTTGTTCCCGTGAGAGTTAGAATATTTTCCAAGTGCCCACAACAAGTTTGAGAAAGGTGTCTAGCTCTTTATTTGAGCGCTAATGTACCTAAGCCCATTGGCGTGACCAGTAATAAAGATGAGCTTTATAAGCATTCCTTGCAGCAATTAGATTTAGTCATTTAAGCATTTAATAGTTTAATATTTATATGCTTTAATAATTCCTTAAGTTTTTATTGTTATCACTTTAATCATCATCACTCTTTTATATCTTGCAAAAACCATAAGTATGACCATCTCAAACGTAAACCCAACATTTGGCAACCCAATGATGCTTAATGTCTAGTAATTCAGTAGTGGTTAGGGGATGCTCAGGACATGCACAGAAGATGGGATCGGATGCTTATGCTAGGGAGAGCTAAGAGATAGAATCAGACAATTATAGATTATGCAACATTCCATTCCTTACGTTTCATTTCAAGAATTAGACACTAGAAGATAAAGAGAATATCCATAAAAATCATTTGCCTCAATCTCACTTAACCATCGCATTAGAACATCACAAGTGAGGTTGGGAAGACAATGATCATTCTAACGCAAGGTTTTTCTAGCAAAAGTTTGGTGTATGCAAGTGCTTCCAGTCTATAGAATTCGATCGAGTCACATGTAAACGCCCATGATTCGTATGGTTGGGCGTAGGGGTACCTAGCCACTCATCATTGGCACTATTTTTGGAGACTATTAGTCTTACATGCACCATCTAACCTTAGCAAAATTATCATTCTCTTTGTTGGAATGGACCTAGGATAGTAAAATCTACACACACTAGGTGATCTAAGTAAAAAGTAAGGTACACCAATTAGTGGATTTTCTAACATCCAAAATATCTTCTTCTCATAGGCAAGATGGATCCAACCCATCGGTGCCATAAGAATGTCAGGTGGTATACATGCATCTAGATGAATATGTCCCTGACTTCACCTTTATCCTACATCAAGATGAGCATCTATGCTGGCAGGACATGGAGGGCAATAACATATTACCACCTGATCGATCAGCTCTTGAAATGCTATTTCATAATCTTACTAGACTAGACATTTAGGACCGCAGTGTGGAGTACGTCATGGAGGACCATGACTACTGGGACTATCATCCAACTGAGGCACAATGGGTATGAGACCAGCAGCAAGCAGAATGACACAAATACATGAAGAGGAAATAGTTCAATAACCCCTTATTCTTGCAAGGACTGCAGGATGATGAGGAACCTATCTTTCATGATTCTCACTCAACCGAACCTCCTATGATGCATCAGATCATTCAGTCCATCATTTAAAGCAAGCAATCAAGTGACCGAGACCCCCAAGAAGATGAGGGCTCACGCAAGAAAGGTCATGAAAAAAGTAATGATGGGCGTGAAGGTTGAGGTTGTCATCAAAGTAGAGGAGGAGATGGACACCGAGGTAGTGGCAATTCCCCTCCCTCTTCTCCATCCTATCACTCCACTCTATCTTCATCTAGTTCTGATTTCGATCGTAACTATGGTAGAAAGGATCGGGGGGATGGTGGTCACAAAGGCTAAAGGGAATGATGTGAGGGAGGGCATGACCAATCATGCGAGTCTCACCATCAAGAAAGGAGAGATCACAAACATCGTGGCTTTCAGCAGGACTATGACTCAGATGAACCACTATTGGCTACTTAAAGAATACTCAATATCGCCAAGGCAATTCAAATACCTAGTAGGTACTTGAAAGATAGTCAGATCAAGCACATTGACATGAACAACATCCCCAGATTTGAAGGGGGATATAATTGTGATCCATAGACTCACTTGTAAGTGTTTCATGATGCTTGCACACTACAGAACATAGATAATGATTGGAAAAATCTTAAGCTATTCCCTCTCATACTCATCAAGGAAGCGGAAATCTAGTACCGATCTTTGGAGTCAGAATCAATTAGGAGATGGAGTACGATGCTAGAAATCTTCAATAACAAATATCAAACCTACTCCAGAGTGGCTAACTTAAGATGTCATATCCAAGGGTGGAAGCAAGGTGGTCATGAACCCTTGGATGTAGCCATGAGTAGATACTACTCATTGTTACATCGATGCCCTAGTCATGGCTACTCTTAGTAGGCATAGCTTCGCCATATCATTGATGGGCTTTGCTTTGAAACCAAAAAGACCCTTAGTGTGTACGCCCAAGGAAGACTATCAAAGCTAAGGACCCATCAACTACAGTGCTTAATTAAGCAAGTGGCTAAAGAAGAGGGGGAACTTAGAAAGAGGAAAGTGCAGAAGAGTATAATCAGGATCCCTCCATAAGAAAGAGGGAAGTCTGATTTTGTGAAGATGAGGAAGAATCACCACTAGATGTAGTGGTGAACCGTAAAACCTTACCCCTACAATCTGTAGCATGTACAATCTATAGCGTCAGAGCTTGACTAGCTTAAAAATGAGAAAAATTTACAATGGTTGATAATGTACAATAAGAACATTTGCCTCTGGCTTGCTTGAAATTTCTAAATCTATGGACTAACTGCTGCAAAATATGTTTTTACTTCAGCAAGGTTGCTAGTGTGCATTGATCTTGTCCTATCATGCCCTTAGCATGTGTCTGAAATGCTTTTGCTCTGTCGTGACCAGTGCTCATGCTGGATTCACGCTGCCAGCATCACCTCAGCGTGCATGACCAAAAATGATGCATTTTGTGTCAAAATTCCACCTTTAAGACTTGTTTTTGAAGTGTAACTGCTGCCTGACCTTGAGGACGTCCTACATGTTTAATTTGAGCCTATCTATGCTTGGATTTAGGCCACTTTTGGCAGCTCATGCTTAGCTCACACTGTCAGCTTGAGCTGGGCGTGACTCCAATGTGACCTCAGAGTGAGTGCTAAAAATGGTGTATTTTTGGACCTAAAATAGGAATTCTGAGGGCTGGGACCTGGAGAAATCATTAGTGGATCTTTAGGGTGACTTGTACCTTCAAAATTAGACCATTTTGACACTTTTTTTAGGCTATTTTGAGTTACTCACCTTGGACTCATGCTGCCAACGTGACTTGGGCGTGAGCGACGAAAATGAACATTTTTGGAGATAAAATCTGAAGTTCTGGAGGCTGAAACTCAAAGAAATCATTAATGGACCTTGAGGGTGAGTTGTACCTTCGAAATTAGACCATTTTGATGCTATTTTGGGGCTATTTTGGGGCTATTTTGAGGTTCTCACGTTGTACTCACACTACCAGCATGACCTCAGCGTGAGTTCATGCCTTAACCAAATTTTTGTTCCCTAAAAGCACAAATAGCTTCGAATTGTTCTTGTTTTGAAGTATTAGGCCGAAATTTGGGATGTTTCATTGGCCCCTCTTTGTTGATGTCTGGAGGAATTCACCTGAGAGGTATCGACAAAGAAGTACAAAACACCACAATTGACACAGTACCATGCATTATCTATCGACCCATGGCTAGATGTCATCGTCCCATGTTCAAAAGTACATTGGATTGAGGGAAATTCAATTTAAGGAAAGAAAGTCACAACTGGGGGATTAGGAATTGATCAAAGGGTGTCGCTGTTTGAATTGCAGGAGAGGAATGCTCTCATGTGAACAAGCCAATTTTTGGTCCTTGTCAACAGCCAATGTATAGCAGACTTGGAACCAAGGCATGGGAGGTGCGTTCTTTGGAGAAATGGGATCCCTGTGTCATGTTTAAGGGAGCCTATTGTAAAAGCCAAAGCCACGTGATGATGTGCAACATGATCATTTGAGACACGAGTGTTTTTCTAAGACAATTGCCTTCTCGCCTAGGGCTTGTATGAGAAGAGCCAATGGTCTTTAGTCAATGGGGTCATGAAGACCCTTTTCGGGCATTTTGCTCTTTGACTTTTTTGCTCTTTTTTTTTTCATTTTGAACGAGCTTGCTTTTTAGCGTTGTGCTCATGCTCACGCACTTGCATTTGTATGAATGAAAGAGTTAGAGTTAGAATGTATGAATGAAAGAGTTAGAGTTAGAATGTATGAATGAAAGAAAAGAAATGCAAAAAGTGATAGTTTTAGGCCGTTCCAGGCCGTAAGCTAGTTTAAGGCCTTTTCGGGCCATGTGTTTTTGTAGTTTTATGTTTTTATGTTTGATGTTTTTCAAATGTGTAAACTAAGTTGAAGAATGTGTAAACAAAGCAAAATGTGTGATCTAAGTGAGCGGGAAAAATGTAAACACATAGGCTAGTGCAATGTAAACAAAAGTCAAAAATGCATGTCAGAGGGGTAGGCAGAAGGTAGGAAAGCATCTAGCACATTTTCAGCCAAGGGAGAATCTTGGTCATGTAGTTGCTTCCTAACTAGGCATGGATTAGGGAGCATGCAAGGTTTAGGGTCCTCTGGGGGGCTGTCAGCTTCAACCACTCGTTTGGATGTGTTAGCCTCAAGCGTTGCATTGGTTATCGTAGGTGTACTACCAAGAAACTCTTCTTCCAGAACTTGCACCATGTCTATGTCGTGGATAGTCAAAGAGGAAACGTTATCAGCATGGATGATAGTGTTACCACCTTTGTATGGAAGGTGGATTTCCTGGTGGATGGGAGAGGAGATGGCCCTTAGCTGAGCTAGCCAAGGCCTGCCTAGAATCATGTTGAAACCTGGCATCTCCTCTATGACAGTGAAATCTGCGCTTGTGGGGAATTGCTCTCCTACCACAAAGGCTAAGTTGATTGCACCTTTGACTATGACATGTGATCCGTTGAAGGATTTTAGACATGTGGTTTTGGTTGGCTTGATTTCTTCTACCAGGCCTAGCTTATCGATGACGGAGTGCAAGAATAGGTTTGTTGCTGCACCATCATCGACATGTACTCTGTGGATGGTACTATCCAACATGAATGCTAATGGATAGTGGAGCTGTAGTAACCTCCCCTCGTTCAGGGTTGACTTTAACTACATCATCGCAAAAGGTTAAGGTTGTTGAACCCAATTCTTGTGGTGTAGGGGGCAACATTGTTGCACAGATGGATGCCTCATTTGTAGGGATGTCCTCCGTAACAGGAATGGAGGCAAAGACTTGCACCAATGCTTGGCAGTGAGCAGATGAGGTCATAACCAGGTTGTACAAGCTGAACATTGTGTTTGTTGCTTAAGCATTTGTTTCACCTGGGTTAGTGTAGCTACAAAGTCCTTTTCATTAGTCATTGTGTTGGCCTTCACTTCCTCCATGTAGTTTGAGAGACAGATCTCTTGTGGAGGGGACTTGGGCTTGGTTTGCTTGGCTTGTTTGGGGGTAGTGGCCCCAGTGTTTGGTTGTTGCTTGCTAGTTGTGGCCTTTTCTTCAACCATGGGGATTGCGAGGTGCTCGTTTGCCCTCTTGCGTTGCCATTTGGTGGGCCTACTCGGGTTGCTAGTGGGGTTGACCCTTGAAGAAGGGGGGATTGAGATGTTGCCACTATTGGGCTTCGGGTAGGCGAGGGGCCATCACATTGTGGCACCTTGATAACAAAGGGTTTTTAGTGGTTTTTGTTGTCGTGTCAGGCCAGTTTAACGTCTTAGCGGACGAGTCATGCTAGTTTAACATCTTACTAGATGATTGTAGTGGAACCTTGACCACAAAGGGAGGCCTCTTGCTTGTGGAGGTTGAGGGGACCTTTGCTTGGTTAGGAGGCACACAGATCACAAAAGGTTGTTGCATAGGTTTGGACTTTCCACCTATGCTAATTAAGTTTATGACATAGGGGGCATCGTTTGTGCTAGATTAACTTGCTGTGTCAATCACTAGTTGGCCTTATTCTATCATTCCCTGCAAGTCATCTTGCAAGGCATGACAATTGTCTATACCGTGACCAGCCATTTGATGGTAATGACAGTATTGGTCCAATTTAAAATGTTGTGGGACTAGGGGATCATTCGGTACTGCTAAGGTGGGGTTCCTTAGTAGTTCACAGTACCTATCATGTTTTTGGCGGGTAATCTTTGATACGTGTTTGTGTTGGATTTGCCAGGCTTTCAAGAGTTACTCCAATAGTTCAGAGGGTTGCATCGGTAGTGGTGTATACTTTGAGCGGTCCTTGCGCTGAAAGTTGGGCTTTGGGGTGGCCCCTACCGATGTAGGTGAGTTGGTACCAAAGTTGACGGCTTTGTCAGCTAGGGCTTTTGGTTTCTTAGCTGTTGAGCCCTAGTTGGTTGCTTTTGTGCTTACGGCCACCATTGCTATTGTTGTGTTTTTCTTGCGAGTGTGTTGGTTTCTGTAGGCCACATAAGCTAGGTCATTGCTTGATTGCGTCACCTCCTCTATGTTCTTGATTTGTGTGAATGCTTGGCTCAAATTACAGGCACTCAAATAATAAAGTTTTGACTTAACAAATTCATTCACAGTGGCCTTAAAAATGGTGAGCAAGTATGTCTCAGGTATGGGCTCGTGGAGTTTGTTTAGGGCTGCACTCCACCTTTGGATGAATTTTTGTGCTGGATCTAGCGGTGCCTGTTCAATCTAAATCAAGCTATCCAGTGTGGCTTCAGGCTTCAGATTATAATTAAAACAAGTGACAAACTAGTGTAACAAGTCTTCTAGAGAGAATATGGAGTTACGAGGTATAGCTTGGTACCAGTCTAAATCTTTTTCCGTTAACGACATAGCAAACACATGTAGAATTACATGAGGCCAGGCCTGAAGTAGTAGACATTCTAGTTGAAATGTCACTAGGTGGACGTTTGGATCTCCCTCTCCGTTATACTTGGTCAATTGTGGAAATGATATTCCTTTTGGTAAAGTTAGTGGTGGCACTAAAGAGCTAATTGGATCATCTTGATAGAAGTCCAACAACTTGACTTCTTTAGTGTTTGCGATTTTAAGGCACTTTACATCATCGGTTAATGCTTACATCATTTTTCTAACATCTACCCATTCTTGAGCACTAGGTGGATAGGCTGGTTGGTTAGATTGCACGTGGTGATAGTTAGATTGTTGTGTGATTTGTGGGAAATATGACTGCAGGGTTTTTGGTGGTTGTATTTGAGAGACATTCACAGATGGGATTGCAACAGGTGGTATGATGTAGTGAGCAGGTTGATGTTGTTGAATGATAGATGTGAGCCACTGCCCAGTTACAAGTTGTGAGGAAACACCCTAAAGTTGTTGGGTTGAAGTAGTGAAGGGCATTCCTTGGATTCGTAGTCATGGTATGTGATGGGTGGATGTAGAGGCAGGTATCATGGATGGCATCCCAATTATTTCAGATTGGAAGGTCGCTCCCATATTAGCTTGAGACGGGAGTTGTTGGGATTGTCCTTGTAGGAGAGAGGGTAGCGTGGTGACCAGAGGAATAATAGGGATGGGTGCATTGAATTGGGTGTTTGTCATAGGAAAACGAGGAGTGGGGGTGGGTGCTTCCTATTGAGAAACAGGTGCTTGAGTTCTTGTAAATGCATGAAGAGGTATAGTCTCTCCCATGAAAGGGTGAAATAATGGGTTCACGTAAGTATGAGGACTGAGAGTGTGGTACAAATCCCCATGTTTGGATTAAGCTGTGAAATCATCTTCCTCATCTCCATTTTAAGGCTCTACGGTGGGTTGTCGCAAGGTTTGATTCCTTGCCATGAGGAGCTAGGATATGAGTTCATGATGGGATTCAGAGAGGGGAATCATGTCATACACTGAAGGGGTAAAGTTATGGCCTCCCTTATAGATGAGTTCATAATGTCGTTTTGCTTCCATTTCTGTGCGATCAATGGGCAGGTTAGCTTGGATCTTTACATAGATTAAGTTGTATTATTTTCAGGTGAGAATTGTATAAGTGGGGTCTTTGCCTTGTAACCTAAGTGACCGGTGAGTTGGCCCTTGAGGATTCATCTCTCCAACAGTGATGATGGGTTTAGTTGCGGTCACAGGATTTGAGATTTTGGCATTAAGGTCATAAATTGGGAATGCTCCTTTTGTCTAAGAAGATTCCATGTGTGTAACTAGCTTGACTAGCTAAATGTGTATAAGCAGCATACACAAGCTGAGCTTGAGCAAGCTGGATATATCCAAGCTAAGCTTGAGCAATCCGGGCATATGCAAGCTGAGCTTGAGCAAGCCGCATGTGAACGTTAGTGTGAGCGCAACCTGAACATGCGTACGCTAGCTTGTGCATAGTGTATGCAAGCACAGCGTATGTGCAGCATAAGCGCAACATGGCACAGTGTGTGTGAGTGATGTGCATGCACAACATGTGTATGCCAAATGTGTGCAGTAGTTTGTATACATTGCATTCGGTTTTGTAGTGTACGTTGTTTTGGATTTTCGCAGCATTAGTGTTTTGCAACGTGTGTACACTATGTTGGGTTTTCACAGCGTGTGCACACTATACTTAATATTTTCAGTAGCAATTACAGAATTTACTGCATTGGCAGCAACATAAAATTTTTGCAAGGATTTAATTTAATCGTGAACAGATTGGTATGGTTTAAGCAAGCTAAGCTTGCATTCTACACCTGATCTGCACCGTGCATGAAAGGTAACAGAATCAACATTTTATCGAGATGGAAAACAAGATCAACCCTCTTTCTAGCGCCAATTTCTATACCATCCAAAATCATCGATGTAAGGCTGGAGGAAAATGAACGCTGAAAGATCTCCAGAGAGATATAGCTTACCTTGCCTTCGCATGAGGGCAAGCTGGAAAAATGAAGGCAGAGTGCCTTGGATGGTCTACACGCAAATCAACCAAGGACTTTCCTAAGCATATGCTATGGCCTGCACTGGGGTTATCGTAAATAGTGTAAACGGAATGTAAATGGAATGCGAACAGCGACACGAAATGCAAATAGAGCACAGAGCGTAAATAGCGACTAGATTGTAAATGAAGCAGAAACAGAGTTATATTGTAAACAAAGTGTAAAAAAAGTAAAAAATATAAATGGAAGGCAATAATGAAACTATATTGTATTATTTAACAAGGTGTGCATTGGTCAAAACGTAGTTGCATGTCTAGATTGCAAGTTAGATGTTAAGCTCTGATGTGAGGTGTTTGCAGGCATTGGGAATCACATGCGTCCGGGCTCAGGATTGCTTGGTTTTCTTTCTCCAAAATTTCCAACCTTGTTTATGTCAATGAACAGGGTATTTATGCATTTTTCTAGGCTCGGGAGTAGAATTCTGCGAATGAGGTCAATGGTTGTGAGATGAGAGAAAAACGGATCACATGACAGGTGTTCGATGCACAGCTATGCGTGAACTAGATGTACGTAGGCAGACTACATTCTAGACCAGATAAACTACATCTTACAATTTGTTTTAGCTTGTGCAAGCTGGCTTACGCTCATACAAGCATGTACAATCTATAGCATAAGAGCTTGACTAGCTTAAAAATGCAAAAAATTTACAATGGTTGATAATGTACAACAAGAGAATTTTCCTCTGGCTCGCTTGAAATTTCTAAATCTGTCGACTAACTGCTGCTGAATATTTTTTTGCTTCACCAAGGTTGCTAGTGTGCATTGATCTTGTCCTGGTGTGTGTACCGCCTGAAATCGTTGGTCTCTGGCTGGAAGGAAACAGAGGCCGTGGGATCGCAGGGCGAGCATAAAAGACCCTGCCTTCACCTGAGGGTGAGCTAGAATGCATGAAGGTAGAGTACCTTGGGTGGTCCGCACACGGATCAGACAAGGATTTCCCCGAATGTACACCGAAGTGCTATACGCTGGGTTATACGTAAACGGCGTAACGAATGTAAACGAGAGAGTAAACAACGTAACAGATGCGAACAGAGCGTAAATGTAAGCAAGCGTAAATAGAACACATGTAAGAAATTAATGTAAACTGTAAACAATGGTATTATAGAATGAAAGTACAATGCACCGGTCTAACGCAGTTGTGATGGAACACAAGGCGGATGAAAAGCCCCGGTGGATGCAGGGATGACTCGGCTGGCTTGCACTGTAGACGCAGTGTAGGGACTGTGTGCCCAGCATACAGGACTATCCAGCGTATAGGGTTTTAGCTCTGGTGTGCAGTGTAATTGTTCTCTGGTATGCTTTGGGATTTTTGCCAACCGACCTGGATCAAGTGGAACATCGGGGCTTTTATACCAGTTGTTACGCTAGACTCGGGTTAGGAGACACATGGCGCGTTGACCGAGTGCATACACTTTATAAATATACAATATATTACATCTATTGGGCATATACGCTGGGCGTATACACCGCTTCAGGCTGACATATACGCTGGGCGTATACGCTGGATATGCTGGGCATGTGTGAACTTGGGTGGAGATGCTATGGACGCTAGGCGTATACGGTGGGCATATACGCTAATGGATGTTGGGCGTATACATTGGGGCGTATACGCTGATGGATGCTGGGCGTATGCGCTAGGGCGTATACGCTAATGGTTGCCGACTTGCTTCAATTCTTGCTCTTCAGTGCTGTCTTGATGCTGTCTTTGGAGATTTCATCGTCGGGCGTATGCATCTGTTGTACCTGCCGAGCGTGCATGTGAGGCATGTACGCTGGACGTCTACGCCGGGCGTATACGCTGGTATTGTCCACTTGGGCGTATACACTAGAACTACATACTTAGTAAAAATTAAGCATTTGATCTCCGAAGTTGCCATGTTTAACACCAAATGTAGCTGTGGTCGTCTGGAGTCCCAGGGACCTGCTTGGTGTTGGACAAGTACTAAGCTCCAAATTTTGTGGTGTTTCATTGGCCCCTCTTTGTTGACGCTTGGAGGAATTGACCCGAGAAGCGTCAACAAAGAAGTGCAAAACACCACAAGAAACTTGATATAGACTTTGTCCTTTGCCACTTGACTAGACGTCATCGCACTGTGTTCAGTAGTACATGGGATCGGGAAAGTGGAATTTTGTATCTGGGGGTCATGGAGATTGTGAGGATTGATAACTGATCTAAGGGACTATGCAGGGGAAAGGGGATGCTCTAGTGTGCAACATGTTGGTCCTTGTCAATAGCCATTGTTTAGCAGACTCGAAGTTCAAACATGCGATGTGCATCCTTTGGCGGAACAAGGCTCTTGGTTAGTGTTCAAGAGAACTTGTTGGCAAGACTAAAGCTACGGGAGGATGTGTTACATTCTTTGGAGGAACAGGGCCCGTGTTTAATGTTTAGGGGGGACCCGTTGGCGGATAGCCAAAGCCATGCAACTGAATGCTTCTTGACCGTTTTGGACATGAGTACTTGGTTTTTTTTTTGGAGGTTTGCGTTGATCTTGTACTCATGCTCAGGTGCCAGGCCATGTGTTGCAACTGCTGTAACGGGTTGCAGTGTGCAACAGTGTGCTTAAAGTTGTGAATGGATTCGGTGTATCGGAGGTCGGTAAACAGATAGTGAGTATACCGGAAATGGGAATGTACTAGTGAATAGTTTGATTTAGTCTCACCATGTGTGCTGTGAACATTGTCCCATCTTGCTGCTTGCGACGAGATGCATTCCTATGCGAAAACCTTTGGGTGTCATCTTGCAAACATAACTCCAAGGATACAAGAAAACCATGAGTGAATAAGCGAGCTTAGACTTACACGGCTGCAGATGAAACAAAGATACTGGAGGAGGTTCTGAGCGCTGTGTATGAATGGCGGCGATGTTGATGAGATTGTCAGATGGTGAGCGACGCAATGATTCGGATGAGCGAGTGTGGCTATGGAGTGAAGAGCCAGAGATGAACGTCCCAGTTTATAGTCTTAACGGACTATCATGGGTTAGTTTTATGTCGTAACCTGTTGGACATTGCCCGTTTAGCATCGTGGCAGACGTTACATTGCCAGTTTCTAGTCTTGGCGGACCATGCAGAGGCAAGCCAGTTTATAGTCTTAGCGGACTCTGATGGTTGTGACAGTGGCAGTTTAATGTCATGCCGGACGAGTGCTAGTTTATTGTCATTGTGGACACTGTGTGGTATCAGTTTATAGTCATGATTCCAGGACTGTTGTGGTGTCAGTTTTAAGTCGTAACCCAGGACTGTTCTGTGGTATCAATTTACCGTCATGATTCCAGGACTTGCACGTACCTGAGCTTGTACTCAAATGTAGAATGGTTTTAGATACAAGTGATTGGTCAGATTGGCAAACTCATTTCCTTCCATGTCAGCTAGCTTGAATGCTCCATTGTCCAATGCTTTGGTGACCAAGTAAGGCCCCTCCCAGTTGGCTGAGAATTTTTTCGGGTGTTCCCGAACAGCCTTAAGCACAAGGTTACCTTCTTTGATAGGGTGCTTGTTGATGTTATGCCGATGTCGCTGCCGTTGCTATTTTTGGTACTAGTCAATCTGATCGAGTGCACATATGCGTTCCTCCTCCACCGAGTCTAGGTCAATGATACNGTTGACGTTTGGTGCATAGTACGGTATGCCCACAATGCGTATATCAATTGCTCGTGCCATTTTCTTTTGCTCTGGATAAGCATTTCCTTAAGTATGGTAATAATCATCTTGTTTGTTGCTTCCACTTGTCCATTGCTCTAAGGATAGTAAGGGGATGAAAATGAGTGTTTGATCCCCAGACTGTCACAAAAGGTTCGGGTTTCGGCACTGCTAAATTGTGGCCTGTTGTCAGTGATAATTGTCAGGGGGATGCCAAAACGGGTTACAATATTTTCAAGAATGAAGTTGCACATGTGTTTAGATGTGGTTTTTCGAAGGGGAGAAGCTTCTACCCACTTCGTGAAGTATTCTGTCGCGGTTATGATAAAACCATGCCCTGCAGAAGATGAGGGTGTTATTGGGCCAATAAGGTCCAATCTCCATTTTTGGAAGGGCCATGTGATTTGCGCTGTGTGCAACTCATTTGGTGGTACATGTATTAGATTACTATGTTTTTGGCAAGTGCTACATATTTTGACCTTGGAAAGACAGTCATATTCCATGTGTGGCCAATAGTAGCCTAAACGTCTTATTTTCGTCGCCATGGCTTTCGGCACTATGTGTCCTCCGCATAGTCCCTAATGTACCTGATCAACAATAGTTTAGGCATTGGTACTACTAATGCATGTTAGCAATATGCCTTCGTAGGATCGATGACACAGTGTGTCCCCTACCAGGGTATACTACTTAGAACATTTCTGCACAGCGTCCTGTTGCGCATTTGTTAGATGTCGTGGTGTTTCACCACGTAGAAGGTATTCTTTTATGTCATCGTACCATTCTATTGCGTGTGTTGTACTAACAGATGCAATTGGCAACGTGTCAAGGGTATCGGTGATTGGTCCAGCACAGCTGGTTATGGAGCTTGGCAACGTGTGGAACATGTCTGGTGATATGTTTAATGCTAATGTGGCTAACGCGTCTGCGATGGTGTTATCGTTTCTAGGGACGTGTTGCACATCGATGTTTTCGAATCACCTCATCAGGTGTTTTGCCAAGTCGTAGTATGGTTGTAAGTGTTGGGATTTACATGTATAGACGTCCGTGACTTGGTTTAGGACTAGTTGTGAATCGCCTCTGACTATAAGCCGCGTGATATCTGAAGCCAGTGCTGCCGCGAGACCTCTAAGGAGACCTTCATACTCTGCTATGTTGTTCGTACAATGAAAGTAGAAACGATAGGCAAAGGGTCAGATCTTCCCAGAGGGATAGGTAATGATAGTGGCTACACTTCCTCCTTGGGAGGTGGATGCTTCATCGAAGTTTAAAATAGCATCGTAGTCATTGGGTACTATGTCTATTGCGCTTACATTCTCATCCGGGAATTCTGGCTCTATAGTCGCTTGATCACGTGTTGGTGATGTGGCCATTTGATTTGCTATATCTTGACCCTTGACTGATGATTGCGTTATGTAGTACAGGTCAAACTCAGCTATCATGGCTTTCCACTGGGCTATTCGACTTGTTTAGTAAATGCTCCCTGTTATGGCTCTTAGTACATTGTCCTTGCAAATTATGTAAACCTGGTTATGGAAGAGGTAATGTCACCATTTTCTTAAAGAAAAGACCAAAGCTAAACATGACTTCTTCATGTCGTTATACCTTTTCTTGTGGGAAACTAATGCATGGCTCAAGTAATATATAGGGACTTTGGTTTCGTCATCTTGTTTCTGGCAAAGCATAGACGTGATTGACGATTCTGAGGTGGCAAGGTAGATGTAAAACGGTTTATTGTTTTGGGGTGGATATACCGTAGGCAATCGGGCAAGTGCTGTTTTGATGTTCTCGAATGCTTCTTGGCACTGCGGAGTCCATTCAAAATGGACGTTTTTGTGTAACAGGTGGTTCATAGATTTTAGTTTGTCCGTGAGTTTTTCTATGAAGCGCTTGATAAACTGCAATCTACCTTGTAGACCTCGAAGTTCGGTAAGGTTGCCTGGCAGTTTCAGGTTTGTTATGGCCTTAACCTTATCGGGGTCTACTCGTATCCCTACTTAGGAGGCTATGAATCTAAGCATTTTGCCTATTTTAACGCCGAAGACACATTTTTTTGGATTAATTCTTAGTTCATACCTTAAACAACGCTTTAAGACTAAGTCGAGGTCTTGTACATGTTGTTCCGATGTTTTTGACTTAACCACGATGTCATCCACGTAATCGTTGAGTGATCGTAGCATGTAATCACTAAAGATAAACGTCATTGCTCTTTGATACATGGATCCAGCATTTTTGAGACCAAAGGACATCATTGTATAACAAAAGGTTCCCCATGGTGTCATAAAGGTTGTCCTGAGTTGATGTTCCGGGTTGATACGTATTTGATTATATCCTGAAAAGCCATCCATAAAAGATAGTAAGGCATGTCCGGCAGTCAAATCAACGAGTTGATCGATGCTAGGTAGGGGAAAGTCATCTTTTATGGTTGCTACATTCAGATCTCAGAAGTCAATACATAGGCGAATGCTTCCATTTTTCTTCGGGACAATGACCATGTTGGACACCCACTCGGCGTAATCAACAGCCCGAATGAACCCAGCCTGATAAAGCTTGGTGATCTCATTGTGAACTGCCAATGCCACCTCGGGTCTAACTTTTTGTGCTTTTTGTTTTACTAGTCTCAATTTCGGGTCAAGAATAATGTTGTGCTGGACAATTCTAGGATCTATCCCGGGCATGTCCGTATACTACACTACAAGCACTAACTGATTATTTGCTAGGATCACAGGAGAAAACTACAAGAGACTAGCTATACTACTGACTAAATGGTATCAAATACATGGTGGGATGCTTGTATTTATATGAATTTATTATAATTTCAACAATGCATTTATGACATAGTAGATGCAATGTATTAGGGGATGCTACAACATAGAAGCATTGTAGTAAGGGATGCTACAACACAAATGTGATGTTGCATCTATGACATCGTAAATGCAATGTAACATTTACAACATCTTAGATGCCATTTATTATCCATTTCATGCTTTATCATACCCCCATGACTTATCAAAAACTCATCCTCAAGTGACCAAAATAGGATCAAACTTATTACAAAATTGGAAAGTTATGAGATTATTGATTGACTCTAATAACTAATTGACTTTGAGTGTAACATTGTATAGTTTTACTTGAGCAGATGTATTACAAAATGACAAAGAGCCTGGACAATCATCAAAGTTTACAAAATTATAGAGATCTAGTGGTGGTAGATTTCCAACCTTGATTGTGATGTTGATGCTTCTCTTCTATGCAAACATGTGATATTTGAGCTTTAATCCCTATATGTGCTACTATTTTTCCATGGGAATATCCTCTATTGTTCTCCTCTTAGCTTCATTTTCTTTACTTTTTACAAGACCTTCAATCTTAGAAATTCTGTTTGGCATCATTTGAAATCACCAAAGAATCAACATTAGACTTCATAATTTTTCATTAATTATTAACCCTTTCTAAATCCTTAGTTAGCTCAAAATTTGAAAAATTTTTGTTATGTAAGCTTAAGATGATTTCATAATAATTATTCCCAAGGCTCTAAGATAACTAAAATCATCAAGTTGTTCAAGTTACTTTGATTATTTTTACTATTAGTTACCATAATGGTTGAAATTTGGGTGTTAGAAAAATCTCAAAAAGTACATCCTTAACCTCGCATCCCCCCATGATAAATGAGCTTAACTTTGGAAGTGCACATGTTTTCAAATAATTAAAATCAAAGGCTTGGTTCACAAGATGGTCAAAAAATTTTGAATTTAGAGGAAATTTGATATGAAAGCATTAAAGATAACTTGAAATTGATGAGAAGTTGATTGTAGAATCATGCATAAGTTCAAAGAAGTAATCAATGATGTTCCTAAAGATGTGAGGTTTGGTTTAGAGCTATGATCAAAAAAAGTTATGCAAGTGGATCTTTCCCAAAGCAGGCTCCTACCATAATGCCCTTGCATAACCACTAGATGTCTATGGGAACCTTAGAAGTTAAATGTAGATCATGCCTTTGTTCCAAACAACACATAATTTCCTTGGTTAGGATCTTACACTATACTATACAAAATCATTAGGTGCATAATTGCATGCAACAGTGAGGTGAATAATGAGATGAGAAGGGATTGTAGAGATTCGGATATAAGGTACTTAACCATGTCTACAATAGGTTCTTGTGTCAGTTTTGATTAAAATGAACATCATACTTATCTATTCAAGTTTTAGACCAAGTTCATACCATTAACAATGATCTCACATTGATGTGTTTCTTCCTACCTACCATCATGAGTCCACAACAACCACATAGAATGAACATCACTCCAAAAAGAGAATAAAGGATAATAAGGAAAGAAGGGCCTTAGTTAGAGGGGTGTCTTTAGGCATGGGTAACTTGTCTTTCTAGCCCCATAATTAGTGCTTGTAGTCTATTATTTNCTCTCTCTCTCTCTCTCTCTCTCTTATTTCTTTTCATGGGAATCACACCATGTAAAGAAATGATTTTTGTTTATTTGTTAACAATAGAAGTGATGGCACGTTCCATGAGGAGTCATAGATCACAAGAAGGAAGTCAAGAAGAGAACCCAACAAATCCCCTTGAGATCACATCCTTTGTCATTCCCACTTGATGTTTCCCTCTTTCTTCAAGGAACAATGATTAGTAGTTAATTTTTGTTTCATGTAAGAAGAATCATATTTTTTTTATGATAAAGACCTTTTATTTAGAGAAATAGAGGGATGGATGATGTGGGTCTTACTACATTACACAATTATTTACCTAATCTTCTTGATAGCATAGAACAAAAACCTAATACATGGTATAAATTCATAAAACATAAAGGCAATGACTCAAGAAAAGAAAAAATTATAAAGAAATGATTTAAAATAATAAGAAATAAAAATCATATTAAGAGTTGAAAATTTTTTCAAGAAATAGAAAAATGATAAAAAATTATAAAACAAAAATAAGAAAAAGTGAAAATGCACTTATTAGTTCTTAATTCAAGAGGAGGAGGAGGGGGGCATCCCTCGATGGTGAAACTCATGGGTGAGCATTCATAAAATGGACCACACATTTCCTTGGTTATACACCATATGTTTTCCATTTATCAATTTTAATGATTTAATTTTTTACTTGGTAGCATATTTAATAGTGATGATGATAGAATTTTGATCATTTGAAAACATATCTTTAGCTAGACTAGAAGATGTTTTCTTTTTAAGGGGTGAAGAAATCTTTCCTTGTTTATTTTCAATTTTAGTTCTTGTGTCTTCTTATTTAACATATTCTTTTGATGTATAGTCTAAGTGTATGATGTTATTCTCTACATTCTTTATTTGGTTCATTTTCTTAGGACAAGAACTGATAAGTGGGTTGGATGTTTCCATGCATATTTTGAATAGTTTTGTATTCTCATTTTCAAGCCACTAGGTGTCTTTTGGTTTAGTGGATATTGTGTAGACTTGGTTTTCCACATACACTTGTTTCTTAAGTTTGTTGTGGGTTGGTATAGGGATCATGTTACTACTTTGAAATTTTGGCCACAAATGCATCCTTTATCATTATTAGTAATGCATGGAATTTTCTATCCCTCCATAGTGGTAGGTTCATCTTTTATGTTTTTTGTTGAAGTGGTAATGGTTTTTGGCTCTTACATAGAAGAAATTGTTTTTGTGAGGAAGGGTGTTGCACTAGATTGGCCTTGTGCTAGTTTTGATGAGCTAGTAGGTCTATGAGTTTTATTCACATGTGTGGGAATTGTCCAAAAGAAAGGAAATTTTCAAGACTTTTTCTAAGATCTACTAACATTATCATTTACTTATATGTTCATAAAATAAGTTTCATTCTTCTATTGAGGTTGTGGTGCCAATTCTTCCTACATTGTTGGTGGTGACATATGATGAAAGAAGTATGAGAGTGTTAAGAATGTGACATATGATGAGAGGTGTGGGATGATGATCTCATAGGAGATGTTGTGGGTTGATGATATTCAGGAGAGGAGTAGTAGATATCTGAGGTAGAGGAAGTAGAACCATTTGGGAAAACAAGTTGTTAAACACAGTATTTATAAGGGTTCAATTGGTAATAAGGGTATTAATGGGTTGTTGATGGCATCCCCCATGACCATGAATTTTTCCACTATGGTTGATGGTAGCTTTGAGGTTGATAAGAAGTCCCACTAGGATAGTACTATTGGTTGTAGGACTGTTTATGATTACCTTGTGGGTAAGATAATCCCCTAGGCGTTTGCTTTTTTATGAACTTAGGATTTGAAGTAAAAGCTCCAAACTCATGTAATTGTAACATAGCTAGGTAATAGTCCTTTGGATGTTCATATTGAAATATGTTACATCCATAATCCTCCTCTATATTTGAGTGTGTAGCCTCTTCTACTATAGCTAATCTCCCTTTTTGCCGATAAGTGCCTTTACCTATTTCATTGCTATTTTTTCTCTTCTTGTTTTGATTGCTTAATCCTTTTTTCTTTACCTTATCCTCTATGATTTTCAAGTTGGTTGTAAATTTTTCATTCATTAACTGCCACATCTTATCTACCCTTGCTTTAATATCATCCATAGACTTTTTGTATTGGTAAGGTTTTGTGTGAAATCAACTCATCAAGAGCTGCCTCTTTTTCTTGATCATAAATATGGATCTCTTTTTGAAGAAGAGTTGGATCCTAGTTATATTCCTATACACTCTTCCTTTTATACAACTCCATCTTTTGCCATCTATTCAACTAGCATTTTTATTTGATGGGCTCTTAATTCTGACAATTGTCCTTGGGCATATATCCCAAGGATCTCCCTTGTTTTGTTACGAAGCCCATCTATGATGTGGAGAAGCTTCTCTTTTTAAGAAAAACCATGACTTGGACATTTATGTAGTAGAGAATATTATCTATCCAAGGATACATACAAGGATTCATGGTTTTCTTACTTCCATACTTAGATTTGTTTTCTTAGATTGGACACCCTTTCATATGTTTGGCATTTTCTGTTAACAAGCTCAAGCATTGCGGACCACTAGTAGATTGAATCTAGTTCCAATGATCTATAACAACTTTCAACTTCTTCTATTAGTGTCCTAGAAAAGAGCTTAAGCTTTTGCTACTTACTTTTGATTTTACAAGGCACAGACATCATGAAAGACTTGTAAATGATGTTGTGGATTAGAATTATAGCCTCCCTCATATTTAGGAATGTTATTCATATCAAGCCATTTAATGCAACTTTCCCTTTGATGCTTATGGGGTATTCTAACTACCTCCTTGATCTGTATCATGCTTCTAGTAGCCAATAAGGGTTCATCTTTATTATACATGTCATGGCAATAATCTCTATTTCTATTTGTTTGATAGTGATGATCTCATCTATGCTCACTTTGATGTCTATCATCTTATCTTTGCATTCTATTTCTATCTTCATCTTGACACCTTAGTGTATCTTTATCTCTATACCTATACTCATCTTTGTCAGAACTAGACATTGAAGAGGAAGAGAAAGATGGTAAACTAGGAGAATTTCCATGGCTCCTATATCTTCCTCCATGATCCCTTGATTTATGTCTTCTAGGTTTAGAGGAGATCCTAGGCCTTAAGGCCCTCCTTATTCTAGGACTTGTCCCATCCCCTCTAGGATTTTTTGCATCAGTTGAATGTAGTCTTTAAATGTAGTAAGGGTCTAAATGATCATATGATACCCCTATGTTTAGTGATTCACTCCAATTTTCTTCCATATTGAACCTACCATTTCTCCTACTAGTGTTCTCATCATGTGATGCATTATTGGTCCTATGTGAAGAAGACATGTTTTTATTTAATATTGTGTGTGACTTAAAATATTAATATTTTTTAAAATATAAATCATTAATACTTTTACAATTATTGTTTATAATATAACTAATCTAGATAACTAGCATCATCTCTAGCAATGATGCCAATGATGAGTAGTGGAGTCTTCCAAAATTCTACCATACAAGTCATGAGTGCCAATGTATGACCAGATTGTAATCCATAGATGAATAATGTAATTATGCTAGTAATCTATGTTAATTTTGAGATTGATATCTTCCCACTTTGAGCAAGCAAAGTTCAAGTATATGGTTTAGCTCTTAGTGAGACATATGTTTAATTGATGTTGAGAGACTCTTAAGTGCTTCTAAAGTAAGCATAGCTGAAGATAAAAGTCTAAGTCTAATTAACTAGAAATGCATAAATCTGACTTATCCTATTGTAATGGATATCCAATCCTATTCTACGATACATGACTTGGACTCATGTAGTCATCACTAAAATTATCAAGTAATATTACTATTGAGTGAATCAAGTAACATCGCTACTGGATTACCAGATAACTACACTTAGCACTTGAGACTAGTGATATCCATTCTACTTACTAATGACATGTAAAGTAAAGTGCTTGGAATGTAAATGATTAACTAAGAAATATTAAAGATTATGCTAATTAAATNAACTAACTAGAAATTTCCTTAAGTTGAAAAAATGAGGATAGAGTCCTTTATAAAATTGGAAGGTAGACTTGACTATACATGACTTACTAACTATTTACATGACTTACAATGTCATAGTGGTGTTTTTATAATTACAAGAAAAGACAAAAAGAAAAAATTGAAGTAGCTTAATGTAGTTCATGTTCCAGGTAGTGGTGGATTCTTCCCTTTGTTGTCAAGATTTTTGAATTAGTATTTGTTATGGAGTATTGAAAGCTTTTCTTCCTTTGTACTTGGGTCATATAATATCCATGATTTTTGTGTGATGTTAGATGGAGCATGTACATCCCATGGGCATGGCAACTGTGGAAACATTTTGTTGGCCTTAATGTATCAAGCTGAAAACTATCATATTTCTTCCTCAAAAGCTCTAGATGTCTTTCTTAGCTCTTGGTAATCTAACATTTGACATGCTAGGTTTGTTGCTACATCGTTTTGGCCTTGGTTGTTAGCTTTGATAATTTCTAGTTCAGAGTTTACATGTAATTTCTATAATGCTTCCTTTTAGTTGGAAAACTCCTTCTCATACATTGCATAGGTTGTTGCTACTTGCTACTCTAACTAATTATGAGGTCTACCTAATATTAACATGGCTAGATTACAATAACAAAGGTTTGATAACCCCATGTATTCTATCAAGTGCTATATTTATAGGTCCACCTTGGCCTAGTGAAAATCAGCAAGGCTATCTAGAATTGGTTGCCAATTTGGGTTTTGTGCAGAGATGGAACTAATTTTAGTCTTCACCATCTAGATTTCGTTTTCATTAATTTTTTTATACATGCTCACATGATCTATAAAATGATCTTTAAGTTGTTCATGTTTCTTGACCTTCTTTTGTACATGCTAATTTCTATTGTAGATTTTTTATGAATAGAATGCCCTTCTTCCATTGATAGGATTCTATTTTCTTAGGTGAAGTGAATCATGTCTTGGTTGACATAGACTAGTTATTCTCAAAGTTGTTGGATGCTCTCCTTGAGAACATTCTTTTGCTTTTCAAT
>MNCI01014335.1:0-23922 GCA_015680685.1 Gnetum montanum
CTTGGATGACTCTAACTTTTTCTGAGTCTACCTCTATTCCTGAACATGAAATTTTATGCCCAAGTACTACGCCTTCTTGGACCATCAGATGGCTTTTCTGCCAATTGAGCCTTGGTTTCTATACACCTTTTCAGTACTTGCTCCAATCGATCCAAGGCTTGATCAAAGCTTGTTTCATAAGTGGAGAAGTCGTCCATAAAGACTTCCACTCTGTTCCCTATCTGTTGTTGGAATATGCTTAGCACTAAGCGTTGAAATGTGGCAGGGGCATTGCACAAGCCAAATGACATTTGTTTATATGCAAACATTCCCCAAGGACTAGTGAACGTTGTCTTGGCTTAATCTTCTGGGGCTATCCATATTTAGTTGTACCCACTATAGCCATCCAGAAAACTATAATAGCGATGCCTTGCTATGGTGTCTAAGACTTGGTCAACAAATGGTAACGGGAAGTGATCCTTAAATGTTACCATGTTCAATAGCCTAAAATCTATACACACCCTCCATTTGCCTCCCCTTTTAGGCACGATCACCAGAGGGCTAACCCATTCACTATCAACAATGGGATATATGAACCCAACCTTAAGAAGTTGTTCTATTTCTTCCTTTACTATCTGCTTCAATTTTGGGTTCAATTACCTCTGCAGTTGTTTTCGAGGTTTCATGGAGGGGTCCATGTAACTCCTATGCTAGCATATCCTAGGATCTATTCTGGTTAATTCGGGGTATGACTAGGCAAAGGCTATTGACCACTTGTTTATCACTTTCAGTAGTCTTTCTTTTTGCTTGGGAACAAGTATTGCGTTGATGATCACCAGTTTTTTATTTTCAAGGGTCATGTATTCCAGACCGGTGGAAAATGGTTTCAAATCTAGGGGCTCTTATCTAAATCTCTCAAGAATTTCCAACTTCCCCCAATTAATGTTCTCAAGGTTAAGGGCTGGAAGTTGGCAACGAACTTGCTCAAGTGCATCTATGCTTCTAATGTAAGCACTAGTTATTCCCTCAATTAGTTCCATGCATGTTATCGAGTTGCTCTCTTGATCAGCCATCAGCCACTAGGTGTCTTCCTATTGTGTGGCTGTTGCATACATGCACTTTTGTATATTAATTTCTTGTGGACACCGATTTGCATGTAGGTAATGCTAAACTTCGCATAACCCATGATTTCTACATGCAATTACATCCTATGTCACTGTATGCGATGCATGAAACTCTCTTCTTCTCGATCTTTTCAAAAATGTTTTTCTTGGATATTTCCAGGGAAAGATCGTGGATTCCTAGGTAGGCATCTATAGTACTTAGTCATGCTCTTCTCATGATTATTAGGAAGTCCCCCTTACCATTAGTTACTTGTATCACTAGGAAATTAGCTAGATACAACCACCCACACACAGTGGTAATGATGTCCTCCACAAGTTCCAAGGGGACAATGATGGACTGGTCAGCCAACTCTAGTCAAATGTTGCTATTCCTTAGTGGAGGTAGGTTCTAGGCTTTATACATCTCTTGAGATATTAGGTTGACTCTAGAACCTAAGTCCAGAAGAGCTTTACAAGGTTCATTCCCAACGACTTGAAGATAGATTAGAGGACTTCTAGGATTAGAGAATTTCCTAGGAAGATGGCCCACCTTAATCCAGTCAGTAACGGCATGTGTTAATATAACTATGTGAATTAAGCTCAATTTTGGGGTTGAAGGAGGCCCCGAAGCCTTACTTGATAAGGAAGCTTTCAAATGTTTAATCACTTGTGATGGTGAGGGCTTGGTTGGATTGTTGGTTTTGAAGAATGGTATTTTCTACATAGGGTTGTCAGAACCAACTATGGTTGGTGGATTCACAGCCCTCGTGACATTGGATTACTGTGGTTGAGTGGGGCATACCCCTTGCATTGTTGAAGCGGTTGGTGGTGGAGCTATCAGTGTAAGAGTCGCGGATGGATTCAGAGGATGGTATGCATGTGGTGTGTCTCCCTTAAGAGAAGGAGTCCTATAATACTCTTGAGCTTGGTAGTGATGTTGTGGGGTTACGTGACTGACAGAGTTACTTGGAGAAACTGGCTGCTGCACGTAATAGCCATATGGATCCGGTTGCTGGTAAGGGTATTGTTGCCTGGGCGGTGGCATCCCCCATGACTGTAGGTATTGCCACTGTTGGTGTTGGTCAATAGGTTGTGGAAAAGTTCCACTTGGATAATACGTTAAGGGTTGGTGGAACTGCCTTGGGTTACCTTGGGGATAAGGTAACCTTCAGGGTGCTTGCCGTTTGTTAAGTCTTGGGTTGAGTGCATACACCCCAGACTCTTGTAGATGTGAGATTATTGGGCAACATCCCTTAGGATGGTCATACTGACATATCTCACATCCACCATCATCGTCTGTATTGAAATCCACAACCTCTTTGGTGATAGTCATTTTACCCTTACCTTTGTTACATGCATGGTCTAAGTCTCTCCTCTTTTTCTTATCATAGTCACTACTTCACTCCTTAGACTCCTCTACGATTTTTAGGATGGTTTCAAAATTGCTATCTAAGGAGTCCCACATTTGATCTACCTTTGTTGACACTTTGGTTGTTAACTTTTGAAGCAACAAGGTTTTCCTATTCACCAACTCTTCGAGTGATGACTCATCCTCCTCCTCACAGAATCTTACTCACCTTTTTCGGAGGGAAGGATTGCAGTTGTACTCTTCTGTGCTTTCTCTCCTGCATAGCTCTTCTTCTTCCTAAGCTACTTGCTCCAAAAATCTATTTACCTCATGGGACCTAAGCTCAAATAATCTCCCTTGGGCATATGTCCCAAGGGTTCTCCTAGTTTCATACCTAATCCCATCCACGAGATGACGTAGTTGATCCCGTTGTGCATAACCATGGCCTAGGCAACGATGTAGCAGTGCATAATATCGACCCATGGCAGCATCCAAGGGTTCATGATTATCCTACTTCCATCCTTGGGATCTGTTTTCGCAAGTTGAACACTCTGGAGTACATTTGATACTTATCGTTAAACAGTTCTANAACACTCTGGAGTACATTTGATACTTATCGTTAAACAGTTCTAGCATTGTACTCCACCTTCGAATGGATTCCAATTCTAAGGACCAGTACAAGCTTTCTGCTTCCTTTATGAGTGTCCTTGGGAACAACTTTAACTTTTTCCACTCATTTTCAATGTTCTACAAAGCGTAGGCATCATGGAATGCCTATAAGTGGTTCTGCAAATCAGTGTTGTATCCCCCCTCAAATCGTGGGATATTATTCATGTCTAGTCTCTTGATCCTGCTATCCTTTTGATGCCTTTTAGGTATTCTCATAGCCTCCGTAATATCTAACATACTTTGAGTTGCAAGTAGGGGTTCTTTATTGTCATTTCGTTCATGGCGTCTATGATGCCTACGCGGTTCCCTACTTTTCCTTTTTCCATGTCTTGATTCTCTCGACTACCCTCGTCCTCGCTCTCGACTCTCTCGTCGAGGTTTCTCACTACATTTACCCTTATCCTCATGGTTGGGTTCTTTGTGATTGCATCCTAATGTGGAAGGAGAGGATGAATGAGACGATGAAGGTGAAGAGGAAGGAGAACCATCACCATGACGATGTTTCCTACCTTTCCTTCGATGATCCCAGCCCCGATCGTGATGACGATCAAACCGTCCACCCTTATCATGTGTTTTTGTTCCCTCATTGAACACTTAGTGTTTATGGGAATCATAACCAGGGTTATGAATCGTGGAGTGTAGGTTCTGATACCCCACCTCCTCACCATCGTTAGGAGGGGGAACATCATTTGATGGAGAACCTGTTATAACTGGTTCACCATCTCCAATTTCGCTTAGAACATGTGGGACGTTGTGGGGCCCTTTACCCTTCAACGATGTATGGTAGCTCTCTTGCTGCAAGTCCCTTTGACGTTGCACTTCTGTGGGATGATACTCCCTCATGTCATAGTCACATGCAATGTATTTTGCATATAGTTGTGACATGCCTATTCATGTGAGAGCACGAAGGAGCATGTTGGAGACTGCTCAGTTCGGGGGTAACATTATGTTACCCTCCAAATCTCTCCAACGCAGTTTTTCATCTTGATGGAGGATAAAATTAAAGTTAGGTACATATTCATTATGATGAATATATACCACTCGGAATTGTTGAGGAACAAGTGGTTCTTGGTTATGTATGTTGTGCTACCGACTGTCTCTTGTGTGGTTCCTAGGTGGTGAAGTGCTTTTATGAGAAGAAGAAGACATTGTTATCTTTTCTAGTGTGCTATTGATCATTGTTTAAATTTTCTTCTGATTAACCCTAAGAGTTCATTTTAGCTTCCCTAGCAATAGCGCCAATGATGAGTGGTGAGGTACCCCTACACTCAGCGTTACACATGCGATCCGGTTGAACTCCAAGGACTAAGTGCTTACGTGCCTTATGGAACACTTGAGGTTAATCAGTCATTGTCTTCCCAATGATGTGGATGATTTCCTATGTTCTACTTAGCGCATAAAAAACTTAGTCCCTGGCAACGGTGCTAATGATGAGTGGCGAGGTACCCCTACGCTCAACCATACGAATACGAGCATTACACGTGCGATCCGGTTGAACTCCAAGGACTAAGTGCTTACACACCTTATGGAACACTTAAGGTTAATCAGTCATTGTCTTCCCAAGCTTACTTGTATTTGTCACGGTTGTATGGTTAAGTAAGCTTCAGGCATGTGATTTTTATGTCTTTTATCTTTTTATCTCCTATGCTAAGAGGAGAAAGGGTGAAGAGACTAAGTAACTAGCTTTCACTAACTAAGCTCTAATCATCCTAGCATTAGTATCCATTCCCACTTGCTGTTTACACCCTGAACTAGTGCAATGCTATTGGGATTACCAAACACTATTCGTCACTAGGTTACCAAGCGTAGTGCACGTGCTCAAAGCAGTCGTACTGAATGCACTTAACTAGGAGAGTTAAGGGTTGAGAGAGATTAATTGTCTAAGAAAGAATTTAAACATTTAACAGTAATTAAATCCTATTTAGCTTAGTCCATATGCTCCAAGGTTTATTAGAAAGTTTGTCTTTATTGCCGGAGACAATGTTTGCTCAGGTACAAATTGCTTGAATAAAGATCTGTTCACTTTGAGACTCCTACTACGGGCACATGGAAATTATTCTAACTCTGGAATGGGAAAAATACTAGAGTTTGGCTAAGGGTCTAGATCTAGATGTGAAAACAAGGGAAGTCTACCTCTTATTTATAGATATAATGACGGGACGAAAAATCGTGTATGCGATATCGCATGGGTGGATGCGATATCTCGTACGCGATATCGCAGCTCATCAGTTGAGGTAATTCTTACCCACCTTATAGTGTTGTTACATCTTAATTAATTAACTAAGGCTATTCTTATGTCTCTACCATAAGGATTAACCATATCCTAAGTCATTTAAGATATTTTCTCGTTTTAGAACTTATTATTCCTAAACACCTGATCCTTGTAACTTAGTATTACTTACCTCTATCTAGAGCCTATACATTGGTAAGGTTAAGGGATTCAAACTAGCTATAAGATTCCCTTTATTTCTATTTAACTCTTATAGGCATGTTATTAGAGGATAGGCTTACACTAAGATTGGTATCAAAATTATAAATGATATATATGTTAAATTTTTATCCTAGAGTCAATTATGAATGGTAATCGAGCTTAACACTTAGAACTCCTTATTTCACCCTAGTGTATTAAGGCCATAAGTCATTTTAGTCTTTTAAAATCTTAAAAATTCAAATTAGCCTTTAAAACTTGAAATCATGCCCAATGTGTAGTACTCGTAAAGACAATTCTAAGGTTACCAATTTCATCTCGATTGGACTTATGGTTTGGAAGATATTGCCATTTGAAGTTTCTATTTATGTGTGTCGTAACAAAATAATAATAAAAAGTTAAAAAAATCTATTGTCAAAAATTTGGTGGGTAATAATTAAAGAAAAGACTTCTCTCATCCCAAACCCAACTCTTAATTACTATTGGGATAACCACCAAAGCCAACCCTATGGTTGTTTTTCATATATATATTTACACACACTCACACACACAATAAGTAATATTTTTAAAAAATGTATTTTTATGGGCCTTGGTCAAGATGTGGCTTGCACTTTGCAATAGTTTACCACAATGTCAACTACTTGCACCACTAGGTGGTAGGGTTGCATGGCCTTGTCATACTGCATCATAGCCAACTATGCCATGACATTGGCTAGTTGTGCTACTTGCAACAAGCTAGGTTGTAGGTTCCATGAAGCTTGTAGGGTTGCATAAGCAAAAAAAACCTTGCACCATCTAGTGAGCTAGGAGCATTGTGGGCTCAAACTTTCCTTAGCAATTTTGGTCACCATGGAAAGTCCATCAATTGACAAAAAATTTCAAAAAGTTTGTCAATTAATAGAAAATCTAGAAATCTTTTAGATAATGGGAAAAATTAGAATTTGATGTCCAAATGAGAAAAATTTAAATATAAAATCATAGTCAAATTTAGCTAGCCACTCAAATTGATGGGTTGATAGCAACTAAAATAAAAATTTTGTAATTAAGCACACTTGTCTTAGAGTAGTACTACGATGGGTGACCTCTTGGGAAGCTCTTAGGAAGTCCTAACATTTATGCCCAAACTTTTGGACTTTTGGAAGTCATAAATTTTTATTCTAGAAGATTTTTAAAATGAATGAAGAGTCACTTTCAGCAAATTTCAACCTTTTAGATGTGATGGTAGAGTTAGAATTTTTTTACAAAGCTTCAAAAATTAGTTTTAATCCTTGCTGCACAATTGTGCCTCAAGACCCTCATAGGCTCAATTTAGCATAGCTTAGGCATACACTATTTGTTTCTAAATTATGAATAGTCATTTATAATATTTTTTGACATTCTAAACCCAGTGGTAAGGTCAAATTGATCATTCGAATAGCCAATAATTAGGTGACACCTTAAATTATGCCTTAAGATGATATAACTTAGACTAACTAACCATGTCTAATAATTTAATTGTTGAGACTAATAAATCTAATCTTTTTGACCACCTTGGGCCTTAAGGTTAGGAATTTAACATATGTAGTTAGATAGAATAGATCTCTAACCCCTAGTATGTTATTAGGTACACTACCAGAGTGAGTGTCTTAAGAGAGGTAGAAAAGTTATTAAGGGTCTAGCAAGCATAACCAATATAGTAATGACCCAACAAGTCAAGTAGTTGGAAGAATTAACTAGTAAACTATAATGGTAACAAATATATATTCTAGGTTAACTAGCAACAAATTTGACAAGAGACATCAACCATTATGGAGAATCATAATCTTGTTTTGACAATGTGTATGATACCCACATGGAGAAATGACTCATGAGAAAATCTAGGAATAAGAATGAAAGTTGCAACATACAATGTGCTCACAAGGCTCCTAGCCAATGAAAGACAACATCCATGATGTCCACCTTGTTCTTTGGACTGGCATGCATATTGGTATCTAATGAAGTATCATATATACAGACTACGTCAATGGGCATGTGCCAATGCAGCCTTGTCAATTTATCCCTATCGACACATGGTGACATGTGTTGATGCTAACATAGGCGAAGCCTATATAAATGTGAGCACTAATCACATTTGTAGTATCTTAAGCCCTTAGTGTAGCAAAGCTCTTGCAATTTGACTTCTCTAGAGTTAGAATATTTTCCTCTAAGTGCATGTAGTGTGAATTCAAGAGATTGTACGAATATTTATTTGAGCATCATGTACCTAAATGCATTGACGTAACCATCAGAGAGCCTTACAATGTGCATGAAACCATCAAAGAGGTTCACAAGCACCTATGTAGAGAACATGAATGAAATGAAGCAACTCCATCATCAACTCTCCCACACACAAAGTGAAATGAAATGGGAAGAGTTAGAGATCCATGATCACTTCAAACAAGAGCCCCTTGAACTAAAGGCTTTACCGGCAACTATGGAATATAATTTTCTTAACAATGGCAAGTTGGTAATCATAAATGCCAAACTTTCTCTAGAACAGAAATAGAAGTTGTTGAAGGTGGTGAAAAAATGGTGAACAATCTTTTCTTGGTCATATCATGAACTTATAAGAATAAATATGTGGATATGCCAACAACACATCTATATGGACTCCTTCATTAAGGCAAAGAGGCAGCTACAGAGAAGATTGAACCCCAAACTAAAGTAGGTGGTCAAGGAGGAGATTGAACAACTTCTCAAGGCTAGGTTCATCTATTTGGTTTTGGATAGTAAAAGGGTTAGCCCACTTGTTCTTGTACTCAAGAAAGGACAAAAATAGAGAGTATGCATAGACTTTCGACTATTGAACATGGCAATCTTTAAGGATCATTTTCTATTGCCATTTGTTAATCAAGTGTTGGACACCATAGCAAGGAATTGCTATTACAGTTTCCTAGATGATTATAATGGATATAACCAAATCTAAATTGTACTTGAAGTCTAGGCCAAAACCACATTCAAAAGTCCCTAGGAAACGTTTACATATAGAAAGATGTCTTTTGTTCTATGTAATGCTCCTACTACCTTTGAATGCTTGGTTCTCAGCATCTTCCAATAGTAAATTAGTAGTGGGATAGAATTTTTCATGGATGGTTTCTCTACCTATGGCACCACATTTGAGCAAGCCTTGGACCAACTTGAGCAAGTGCTTCAACAATGCGTAGAAACTGACTTGAATCTCAACTAGTAGAAGAGCCATATGATGTTCCAAGAAGGCATTATGTTGGGGCACAAAATTTCAAGTAAAGGGATTGAGGAGGACCTAGAAATAGTATAAGTCATCCAAGGAATTACTAGGCAACCTAAAATGATGAAAGATGTATGGTCATTCCTTGGCCATACTAGTTATTATCAGTGCTTCATTGAGAACTTCTCAAAAATTGCTAAGTTGTTGGTTGAACTAATCAAGAAGGATGCATCCTTCAACTAGACCAAGAAATGTGAGCAAGCATTCCAGAATTTAAACTAGAAGCTCATGGAAACTCCAATTCTATGTGCTCCTGATTAATTTAGACCTTTCCACATCATGATAGATGCATCCAATTATTCTTTGAGAGTTGTGCTTACAAAATTGGACAATCAGAAACATCCTTACTACATCCATTATGTAAGCAATAGCATTATGGGGACACAATTAAACTACATCACCATGAAGAAGAAGCTCATGGTGGTGGTGTATGCATTAGAAAAACACTAGTCACTATGTGCTTGGATATCAATTTTTTATAAACATAGATCATGGTACCATTTGGATCCTCATGAAAAAGCCAATGGTGAGCCCCTGTATCATATAGTGGCTACATGTAGGAGTTTGACCTTACCATGATGGATAGAAAGGGAACTAAGAATGTGATCATCGAGTACTTATCTTGGTTACGATGGGATAACAAAGAGGATAAGGGATCTTTATCCAATCAATTTCTAGGTGAACTCCTTGATAAACCTTGTTGCGATTGAAAATCTTAGTCGCTAGAAAAACCTAGAGATCCTCGATGTAGTAGTTCACCAATGCCAAATCCCTAAGGCCTCCACAAGAAAAATGGGATTTGAGGTATCCTAGCCAGTCTAGTAGATCAACCAGGGACTTATGGAATGCAAAACGTGAAAATACAACAAATTCGAACAATGCACAAAAAATAAATTTATTTTGAACACAAAGCTTAAAATTTAAAACTTTATTGAGAAAGAATAAAGAGTAAGCTAGAGAAATGTGTACAAATGGTGCCTAGATGAGAAGAAAGGGGGTTCACTTATGCAAGAGTTCAAAGCCTATTGAAGGTGATGTGATTTGCTCCATGACCTAGGTGCTAAGCCACTCCTGATGCTACTGAACCTTCCTTAACTACTGCAACCTTAGATCTACAAGTTCAGTCACTATTAGAGGGGTGAAAAAAGTGAAAAAGATTTGGATGCTAGATTGCTCCACACTAGGGTTTGGGAATCCCAAAAGTGTAGTGCTGACACCAAAAATCCACAAATCTCAAGGCGAGTATGCTTCCACTATGGGATTTGAGTGCTTGAAAATGCTCTAAGTATGGAATTAGTACTTGGAAAATTAATTATATGCTCAATGTATTCAAGTGCCAAAAAGTCAAACCCTGTCAAATTTAGGAACCTATAAATGGTGTTTGAGGTTTGCTTTTATAGGTTCTTTGGGCCATGAATGGAACTACAAATTGGCTATGATTTGGCTACAACATGGCTATAAAATGGCTGTAAATTGGCTGTCAAATTTAGGTGAGATTGGTGTCCAAATTTGTGGGTTACTATACATAGTAAGTGCTTCCCCCCCCCTCCCCAATGGTTATTCTATTTATTATAAATAGTAACTGGGGCACACCTTCCATGTTAGAGATGAATCTTCTACATTGAGCTCTCCACCATGCTTGTTGAAGTGGTTGATCAATGTTGAAGTACATGAAGTAATCAATTTTGGTTTTTGTGGCTTCCATGTTGTGGGATGCAATTTTCAATGATAGGGGTGAAGACTCCACACTGAGAGGGAAAATTCTCCAAACTATGCATGTGGTCTCCACACTAAAGGGGGAAAGTTTCCAAAATCCCCACCCTTCCACACTGGGGGTAGGTGAGATTTACCTCCCTGCATGTGTTTCTAGCGTAGAAAAGTGTATACCCCCCATAAAACCCATCAAATTTCCTTTTTTGGCATTCCAAAAGGCATTTTGACACCCCCACCCCCCACCATGCCCATATATAGACACTAGGTGACTTTTTCACTTGGGGAATGAGGCTTTGACCACTCATGAGACATTTTCAACCCCAAAAGTATAAAGTATGTTAAATTGCCCACTTTGGATATCAATTTTCACATTTACAACAAAGTTTTTCCTTGGGCTTCATGGGTTGAAAGCTATGTGATGAAGATCAACTTTAATATGCAAATTTTTATGGTGTTTCAATGGTCCCTCTTTGTTGGTGTCTAGAGGATTGACCTAAGAGGCACCAACAAAGGATACAAAACACCATTGCATCTTATAATGCTACAATGCATATAGACCACATGAGAATCAGGCTATCCAAGTCACCAAAGTTTTTAGTTTAAGGCCATGGTGGGTCATGGTACTAGTTTAAGATCTTGGTAGGCTATGTTGCCAGTTTAAGGTCATAGTGGACTGTTGAAAGTAGGCTCACTTATTGATGATCATAGACTACATGTAGTATGGTTTTAGATAGGAATGATTAACCAGATTAGCCAGCTCATTCCCATCCATGTCAACTATTCTGAATGCTCCATTCTTGTAGGCTTTGGTGATAAGGAAGGGCCCTTCCTAGTTAGCTGAGAATTTTTTTACATGCTCATGAACATCCTTGAGGACTAGGTCATCCTCCTTGATCTTGCACATGTTTAAGTCATGGTGATGTTGCTACTTCTACCTCTCTTGATAGTGCTTGATGTGAGCAAGCACATGCATAAACCACTCCTCCATTGAATCCAAGGCTACCATCCTCAATTCCTTCTTTTGCTCATCATTGATGAAGTCAGTAAAGGCTACTTGGAGTGATGGCACCTCCAATTCAAGAGGTAAAACAACTTTAGAGCCATAAATAAGGCTATAAGGGGTCATGTTAGTTATCATGCGATAGGTTGTTCTGTAAGCCCACAATGCATGGACAAGCTACTCATGCCACTTGTGCTTGCTGTTGTTGAGCATATTCTTGAGCAAGTTGATGATGGCCTTGTTGCTTGCTTTTGCTTACCCATTAGCTTGAGGGTAATAGGATAATGAGAAAGAATGCTTAATGTTTAGGTTGTGACAAAAATCCTTGGTTTCTTGGCTACTAAATTGGGGTCCATTATCCATAACTATGATCATGGGTACACCAAAACGAGATACAATATTGTCTAAGATAACTTTGCAAACTTGTTTAGATATGGTCTTCCTTAGGGGAATAGCCTCAACCCACTTGGTAAAATATTTAGTTGCAATGATGATGAAGCCATGTCTTGTGGAAGACTTAGGTGTTATAGGTCCAATGATATCCAACCCCCATCAATGAAATGACCATGTGATCTGGGTTATATGTACATGTATAAGGTTATTATATCATTAGCATGTGTCACACCACTTAACCTTTTCTAGGTAGTCATTTTTCATATGGGGTCAATAATAGCCTAACCGTCTAATCTTAGAGGCCATGACTCTTTGTCCTATATGTCCTCCACAAACATCCTTATGAACCTCCTCTAGGATTGTTCTAGCTTTGATTTTACCTAAGCACTTTAGGAGTATGCCATCATAGGATCATTGACATAATGTGTTATCACCTATGATGGAACAATACTTCAATCACTCATGTATGGTGTCCTTTTGAGTAGTAGTTAGATCTTGTGAGAATTCGTCATGCATCAGGTAAAATTTGGTATCATCATACAACTCCTTAGAAGGAATACTATGAACAATAACTATAAAGGTATTCTCAGTGTCTTATGTGATGGGAGTAGCATAGTCCATGGTTAAGATGTGTAACTTGCTAAACACATCTGGCATCACACTAAGGGATAATGTTGTAATTGCATCAATTATGACATTTTTGTTTTAAGGTATGTGTTGAATATCAACATTTGTGAATTGTTAAAACAACTACTTCCTTATGTCACAATAAGGTCATAAGTGCTTAGCTTTGCATGCATAGACTTTGGATACTTGGTTAACCATGAGTTATGAATTACCTTTGATGGCTAGGCATCTATTTTCTAGGTCATAAGCTGCCATCATCCCTCTAATCAAACCCTCATACTCCACTATGTTATTGATACATGGAAACCTAAAATGATAGGTAAATGGTTAAATCTCACCAGATGGGAATGTTATGATGGTAGCAGCATTGGCCCCATGGGCAGTTGAAGATTTATCAAAGTGCATGACTACCTCATAACCCATGGGCACTTGGCTAACTGCATTAATGTGTTCATCAGGGAATTTAGGATCTATGGTTGCTTAGTCGTCGATAGGTAAAACTGTGAGTTGTATGGCTATATCTTGACCTTTCATTAAGGATTGAGAGATGTAATGAAGGTCAAATTCTATGGTTATGGCTTTCCATCACGCTATACAACTACTTTCTTAAATGTTGGTTGTTATAACTCTGAGTATGTTTCCCTTGTAAATCACATTAACTTGGCTTTTGAAGAGGTAGTGCCTCCACTTCTTCAATAAGAATACTAGTGTTAGACAATACTTCTCCACTTCAATGTATCGAGTCTCATGGGCTACTAACACATGGCTAAGGTAGTATACATGCATTTTTGCTTAGTCATCACATTTCTAACAAAGTAAAGAGGCAATGGATGTATCAAAGATGAAAAGATAAATGTAAAATGGATTACCCTCTTGCGGAGGATAGATTGTTGGTAGTTGTGTTAATTCTTGCTTAAGGTTTTCAAAGGCCTCTTAGCATTAAGTCGTCCACTCATAGTGAACTCCTTTCTTAAGTAAGTGTTGCATGGGATGTAACTTATCCATAAGCTGAGTGATAAAACTACAAATAAACTATAATCTGCCTTGTAATCCCTAAAGCTCTTTAAGGTTGGTAGGCACTACTAATTTGGATATGGCCTTAACCTTATTAGGATCAACACGTGCCCCTGCTTCAAAGACTACAAAGCTAAGCATCTTACCAATCTTGACACCGAAGATGCACTTCTTAGGATTGAGCCTAAGATAATATTTGAGGCATCATTTAAGCATAAGATCTATGTCATTAGCATGATCATTATCTATCTTGGACTTCATGACTATCCCATCTACATAATCATTAAGAAAACCTAGCATGTAATGGCTGAAGATATAGGTCATAGCTCTCTAGTATGTCGCTCTAGCGTTGTTAAGGCCAAAGGACATCATAGTATAGCAAAAGGTACCCCATGTGATCATGAAGGTTGTGCTAAGTTGGTGCTTTGGGTTGATCCTAATTTGGTTCTAGCTTGAGAATCCATCCATAAAGGACAATAAGGCATGTCTAGTTGTAGTATTGATAAGTTGATCAATACTAGGCAAAGGAAAGTCATCCTTGATAGTTGCTTTATTGAGATCTCAAAAATCAATGCAAATACAAATACTCTCATTTTTCTTAGGGACTACCACTATGTTGGATACCCATTTTGCATAGTTGATAGCCCTAATAAAACCTTCTTGATAGAGATTTGAGGTTTCATCATAACTTGCCAAGGCCAAATTAGGTCTAATTTTACACACTTTTTTCTTAACTAGTCTAATGCTAGGGTCTAGTCTAATGTTGTGCTAGACTAGACATGGGTCTAGGCCTGGCATATCTTCATAGGACTAGGAAAATACCTTAATGTTTCTTTTTAAGACCTTAGTGATGTCTTGAGCATATTGAGGCTCTAGTGAGGAACTTGGTTTAATGTTTTTTGCCACATCATTGTGTGTTGTGATAGGAACCTCAACTAGAGAGTCTTCAATTATGTCTTGGGCCTCTAAGTCAAGGATTTTGGCTAGGTTTTTAAGCCATTCTAAAGGTTTTTCTATTGAGGCTATGTGGTCCACAAGACTCTCAAGCTCAAGATCTAGGTAATTAAGGTTGATACACCATTTAACATCACCGTGAGGTTCATGTAGACACAAAGGTAAGTTGATTTGCTTCCAAGTACTCATACTTTGAACCTGCATGTCAACCAAAAGCATATTAAGTGGAACTTGGGTAAAAGTGAATAAATAATGCTAAAATTCTATAAAATTATGCAAACACATGTAAATCTAATGCAATCAAGGCAATCTAAGGTCATCAATGAGGTAAGGACAATTCAACAAAGTGTAATAAAGGCCAAAAAAGATTAAGTAAATGTCAAACTAAGGAAAACATAAGAAATAAGGATACAAATGATCAATAAAGGTTACAATTTTTCCAATTTTAGGACTTAGTAGGCCATGATGCCAGTTTAGAGTCTTGGTGGACTATGATGTCAATTTAAGGCCTTACTGGACCATGGTCATATGGTTTTAAATGGTGGTCAAGGAAGGTTAAACCTTACTATTTGATAGCATATAAAGGGCAAAAAAAGGAAAATAAAGCTATAACAAGGCAAATAAAGGACACATAAGGCTGTATAAAGGCCATAGAAGGTCAACAAGATAACACAAGTCCAAAAACAAGCTAAAACATTATGTAATAAGGAAAAAAATCCAAATAAAATAGGCTATATATGGTAAAAATTTACAAATATAGGTAAAAAATGGTTAGGTTTTACGAGTTTTAGGCCTTAGTGGGCCATGTTTTTAGGCTACAAGGCTATTAGGTGAGTTTAGGCATCGATTAGGGCTGTTTGGACCCAAAAATGAAGTGATTTGAGGCTTCCACATTGGCCTTAGTATGGAAATAGGGACACTCAATGTTGAAACCAAGGAAAATAGGTTTTGGAGTGATCAAAGGTCCAAAATTAAGGTTCTAAAACCTTCCCAAAGTAGCGTAGTGTTAAATTCATGAAAATTGGACACTCCGGAGTTCTGTAAAGGCTAAAAAGCATGTTCTAGACCCTTCCCCACCTATTTCCACCATGGACAACATGGAAGAAAGGGAGATTAGCATGGAAAACCAAAATTCAAGCCAAAAATAGCGTCAAACATGGTCAAACAAGCACTTGGGACCTAGATCTAGAGGTTGTGCATCTTCTAGCTTCATTTTGAGGCAATTTTGAGTGTCAACACGCATTGAAATAGCTTTTCCCCATTTTTCCACATTGAGCACAGTATCCTCAACATGGAAAAAATAAGGAAACACTTGTTTTATGAATTCAAAATGATTTAGGAGCCCTTTGACAAAGTTTCTAGGTCCCTAAGGTTGCAAACTTTAATTTTGCAAATTTCTAAAGGACTTCAAACATATTTGAAGGTTATTTAAGGGCACTTAAGGCCTTCCCTCCTATTTCCACACTGGGAGAGTTAATCTAGTGTGGAGGAATGGGGGGAATGGGGTTTGAAGGTTGAAATGAGGTCAAACAAGAAAAATCTTGAGGCTATGAGGTTCTAGGCTTCTCCAACATAGATCTTTGGCTTTCGAGAGTGTCATCTTATAACCAAAATTGGAAAAGTAGCTTTCCCTCCTTCTTTCCATGTTGGAGAAGTTACTTTAGCATGAAATAAGTAAGAATCCCAGATCTAGGCCAATTCAGGTCATAATCAATTGTGCATGTTATCTTCTAGAATTGCCAGGGCTAAGGGCTATGGATCCATGTCAAATTTTAGTAGTTTTGAGCATCCCTAAGTTTTTTTAGCTCCCCCCTCGTCCCTCCATTTTTTCCACACTAGAGATGGAGAGCTTAACATGGAAAACTATGGGTCACAACTTTGTTGCCACTTAGGATCAATCTTATAAAGTTTAAGGGCTCCAATGGCTATTACCAAGGTTCTAGAGTGCATGAAAGATCATTTAATGTCATTCTAAGGTGTTAGGAAACCCAAACAAGTTTCTCCTTGAGTTTCCACACTAGGGATACCACCCTCAGCATGGAAAAAGGGATCCCCTATGTGAAAGAAACATGCATATCAAATCTAGGCCAATCTTAACCTCAATTGATTGTGCATGTTAGCCTCTAGGGCTACTGTAGTCAAGAACTAGGATTTCATGTCAAGTTTTGGAAATTTTGGGCTTCCCCCATTTTTTCCATGCTAGGACTAAAATTCTCAACATGGAAAACTAAGGGGAATCATTTTTAACCTTTTGACATCGATTTCTTGAAGTTTGAAGGCAAAAAGAGGATGTTAGTAGGGTCCTAGAGCACATGCAAGCTTAGTTAATGTTTTTCTAAGGTATTTATGGATCCCAAATGAATATCCCCCTTAATTTCCACACTAAGTAGCATGGACGGGGGATCCCTAGCATGAAAACACCATAAAACCCATATCTAGCCTAGTTTTGACTTTAATTGACCAGGCATGTGTACTTCTGGGGTTACCAGGGTCGAAGAGTAGGGTTTGGAGTAAAAAATGATCAGTTTATAGGTTTTCCAAGTAGTTTTTGAGCTTCCCCTTCTTTTTTCATGTTGGGGATGGTATGCCCAACATGGAAAACTAGGGGAAAATAGATCTTCACCTTCTTGCATCATTTTTGGTCATGCATGTAGGTCTCTAAGGTTGCTAGTGTTAATTACCAATGCTAGGTGTTAAAATTTCATTATTTTAAAGGTTGATGAGTGGTTTTTGGGCTTAGGTCCCTTTTTTCACATTAGGGTTTCTATGCTTAACATGGAAAATTGGGGGAAAAGCTTTTTGGCCATTTGTGATGACTTTTGATCATGCATGTAAGCTTCTGAGGTTATTAGGGTCGATTGTTGGTACTTGATGTCAAAATTTGGTTGTTTCAAGATCATTAGATAATTTTTTGGCTTTTTCCCTTTTTTTCATACTAGGGCTTCCATGCTCAATGTGGAAAATTGAGGGGAAGGTCTTTTTTTACTTTTCATGATCAATCTAGTTATGCATGAGTGTCCACAGAGTTGCTGGAGTTGGCCATCAATGTCTAAGGTCAAAATCTGATTATTTTGAAGGTTGTGAGGGAATTTTTAGGATTCCCCTTTCCATAAACATTGAGGGTGGAAGGATTAATGTGGAAGAGGTCTCCATTAGTGAAGAAAATCAGATCTAGACCAAATCAATAGCTGATTAACCATGCATGTCAACCTTTGGGGTTGCTGGTGTCGACAGTTAATGCTAGGTGTCAAGATTCGATAATTTGGAGGCTTCTAAGTGCCTCATGCAATCTCCCCCTTTCTTCCACACTAGGCATGGTGGCCCCAACATGGATGAGATGGGGATTGTAGTTTTGTACCATATTTGACCACTTTTGGGGCTTTCAGAAGCTCTAGAAGTTTTTGATAGGGTCTAAGGATTACCAAGCTTTGAAAAATGACTATTTGATAGTTAATGTAGGTTATTTTTGGCTTCTCCCCATCCATCCACCCTAAGGGTGAGATGCCTAGTGTGGATGAAGCTTCCCCTAGTGTGAAAACATCAAATCCTAAAGTTTCAACTAGTTTTGAGTAGGATTGGTTAGTTTCTGAGGCTACTGGAGATGCTTGGAGGGGTTCTAGGTCACGTGGGGTCCATTTCAAGTTTAAACATGGGCTAGATGGGTGTGGGGGAGTAAGAATGAGTGTTACCACCTTTCTTCCATGTTGGGCACTTCTACCCTAATGTGGAAATCGATGGTGTCTAGCTTTGTTCATGTCTCACTCACTTTTGAAAACCTAGGGTTGAAAAAGGTAGGTTTGGGTTATCAAAAACAGCAAAATATTCATATTTTGATGGCTTTGTGAAATAGGAGTCATTTTTCCACATTGTGCATGGTATTCCCAGTGTGGATGCATGGGGGTTAAGGGTTTCATAAGGTTTTAAGTGTCAAAATTGGTAAAAATATTAATGTTAATTGCATCCATAATCCAAGAATTTAAAATTTTGAAAAGTGCAGCTGTTTCAAGATAGGTGATTCTACCTATTTCTTATGGTGATTCTACCCATAATCCAAATCCATCTCCATTCAAGCTTCTTCGTTTGCTACTCCAAGATAGGTGATTCTACCTATTTCTTATGGCTTTTCTAGTTTTTTGCTTCCTATGTGTTAAGGTTGTTTTTCCTAGATCTACTCTAGGGGAGGGATTAAAATGGAATTTTAATGAAATCCCACCTCCTACTTTAGTTTCTTCCATTCAAATCTATAGTTTTTTCGTTGCTTTAGCTTTTGTAGATTTGATTTTGAAAATAGGGCTTATTGTTTCATGCTTTTTTTCCCAAAATTTTAAGGTGTGGCCGTTTTTTAAGATCTAGGCCTTAGGATTTGTCAAAATTAAATTTCAACAAAATCATAACCCATTATTTGGTGTAAATTTTAATGGGTTTCAATGGTTTTTCTATTTTGACTATTTCCATGGCTATATGAAATCTAGGTTTTGAGGTTTTTTGATGTTTTGGCATGAAAAAGTAAGCAATGTTGTGTATTTTTTATTGGGAGAATGGCTAAAAATTTATGCAATTTAAGGTTATAGGTTCATAGCCCTTTGTTTAGGATTTGTAACAAATTTTTTCTTATTTAATTTGGATTTGTAATGATGAAGCTATGGTTATTTTCCTAACGTTACGTAGTTAAGGTGTTTGTGTCACTTTTGTAATTTCATGTAATTTTGCAAAAAAAAAATTTGTAATAAAACAACAAAGGTTTTGGCTTTTTTCTAGTTATGGCTAAGTAGGCTTTGGCTTCAACTTTCCAATGGAGGTAAAATCACTCTAATTGGACTTAAATGAAGTTTCTATGAATTCTTTACTAAGCATGTGTAATAAGGATGTTTGTGTCATTTTTGGATTATTGTTCAAATTCATGAATTTTTTTTTGCATACATAGAAAAGGTAATGAATTCTTTCTAAGCATGGGTGCGTAGGGCTTAATTTAAGCTTTTAAGCAATGGTGGAATCACCCTGTGTGAAAAGGGGTAAATGTTGACAACTATAGTTTTGGCTAATTTTTTTCATGTTTTATGGATATATGGCTATATTTTTTCAGTTTTAATTGTCATGGATATAAGGTTCATAATTTCAAGATTATTTTCGTGGTGGAATCCCTAAAATTGAAGCTTAAATGAATTTTTTCGCAAATCTTTTGAGTGTGAACAAGGCGAAATCATGGATGTAATTACTTTATCCATATTGAGATAGAAGTGGTTGGTATGTAAACTAATGTTTTTCTTTTGTCAACATGAAAAACTATTGCTTAATTTTGTTTTTAAAGAGGAGAAAAAGCTCTTTCTATTTTTAGCAATCTTTTGCTATGATTACATGGTTTTTTCTAAGTTTATGATGCTTTTTCTAAATTTGTGCATAATTTAGATGCTTTTTCCAAATTTATGCATGCTTTGCATAATTTAGATGTTTTTTCTAAACTTATGCTTACTTTTTCTAAATTTATGCATAAGTTGCATATTTTTCCAAATTTATGCATAAGTTAATGCTTTTTTCTAAATTTATGCATAATTTAGATGCTTTATCTAAATTTATGCCTAATTTAGACTAAGACTTAGTTTTGGGCTATAAAATTTTGGCTATAAAGGCTATAAAATATGGTAACAATGCTTTTATGGAATTGCTTAAGCCAATTTAGAAAAAAACACCTTAGAGCTTTTTACATAGGCTAATTTCACCTTTGACTAGACATTTTGTCTAAATTTGTTAAGTGTTTTCATAATGTAAGACTACACAAGATTATAATAATGTTTTCTTATGGAATTGCTTAGACTAATTTAGGAAAAAAAATAAAAAACACATTAGAGCTTTTTACATAGGCTAATTTCACCTCTGACTAGATGTTTTGTCTAAATTTTCTAAGTGTTTCCATAATGTAAGGCTACACAAGGTTGTAATAATGTTTACTTGTGGAATTACTTGGACTAATTTAGAAAAAACACCTTAGAGCTTTTTATAGAGGCTAATTTCACCTTTGACTAGATGTTTATCTAAATTTGCTAAGTAATTCTAATAGGTCATAATGCCTTTGTTATGAAAGGTTGTAATAATGCCTTTCTATGGAATTCCTTAAGCCAATTTAGATAAACACCTTAGGGATTTTTACAGAGGCTAATTTCACCTTTGACTAGGATGTTTTCCAAACTTGTTAAGAAATTCTATTTGGTCATAATGTGTTTATTTTAAGTTATGGTTTTGGCTATGGGTTAGTAATTGGCTATATGTTGTTGCATTTTAGGCCTTAAGAGACATTGGTGATCCTAACAATAAGGGTGGGAATAATCCATCACTTCCTCTTCCGGATCCCACTCAGTAGCCTCCTTCAATTTAGCTTGTTGGCTATTTGTTTTTATTCTTATGTTCAAGACCATGTTATAGATGATTATTATTCTTTGACATTTTGCCACATACTATGGCCATGGCTATGTAAGTTATGGACATTTTAACTTTAATTTAAAATTTGGTTTTATTTTTGGCTATATGCATCTATAGTAGTAGTGAATATTGTAAACGTTAAAAATGGCTATGTTGATGTTTTGGTTATAACATTAAATGGCTAATCAAAAAAAATATGTGTAATAATAAATAAGATGTTTACTAGTTTTGGGCCATCATGGGCATAGGTTATATTGTGTGATTGTGGCTACATTGCCAATTTAAGGCCATGACCATAATGGCAGTTTAAGGTCTTAGCAGACCATCATGTCAGTTTAAGGTCTTAGTGAACCATAATGCCAATTTAACATCTTAGCATATGTGGTATGAAAGAGATGTATATTTATAAGATTTTTTCAATCATAAGCAAGGATAAAGAAAGGTTGTAGCAAATAGGTAAAAATGCAAACTAACTTAGGCTATATGCATAAGCTATGAAGTAAAACAACAAATGCATAATAAAATGCAAAAGAAAAGTAAGGCTCCATGGCCATCAGTGCATCTAGTCATAGGGGCATGGGAAGGTTAAGGTAAACTTCACTTATGCAAATTTTTCCTAATCTTTGCAAAATTAGTGATGAACATCAAAGTGTTGCATTGATAGGTCCCATTGACATGGCCTCATTGATGGGGCCCCATTTATGTGATGTTGCCCCATCAATGAGGCCACATCAATGTAGCTTTTGCTATGTCTATGGGGCTTCATCGATGTAGTCCTATAGTAAAAACTATAAATACAAGCTCACATATGTGTTTATGGGCATTCAAGTCATAGTGGTAGCAAATCTCTTGGAGTTTGTCCATTCAAAAGTTAAAATATTTCTCTAAGTGTCCACCACAGGATTTAGAAAGTGTACAGATCTTTATTCGAGCATTGTTGTACTTGAACCATGCCAGTGTGTACGGCAATAAAGATGAGCTTCTTGATAAACCTAATAGCACTTAGAATATATTAATGATTTATTTGTGCATTTATTATTTTCATTAATTATGTTATTAATTAAGCTAAATAGAATAAACACATAAGTATGACTGCTTCAAGAATAAACACGTATTCGCTTGGTAATCTTAGCAACGTTATTACTTAGTGCACTCTATAGTGTAGCACTTGGTAACATAGCAGTGGATACATGGGCTCAAGATGTGTATGGAAAGTGGGACAAGATGCTTATGTTAGGACTAGTTAGAGATTAGTCAGTTAGTTAAACTAAATTAGTTATTAAATTACTTCCCCTCTCTCTCTCTCTTTAAGCACCAAAGAACATAAAACACAAAATAATAAAAATCATATGCCTCAATTACACTTAACCATACCATGTGCCTCACAAGTGTAATTGAAAAGACAATGAATGACCATTAGGGCAAGGGTCACTTCCTAGAAGACTAGTGTAGTAGAAACTATAGAGTCCATGGAATTCGATCAAATCATGCATGAATGCTTTGTGATTTGTATGGTTGGACGTAGGGGCACCTTTAATTGCTCATCATTGGCACCATTGCCAAGGAGTTTGTTTATTGAAATGTGTGCTATCTTGGATTAGTAAGCATTATTAATATCATTGGATGAACCTCAAGGTTGACATCATTCTCAATTAGATAATTACAAAAGCACACTGATAATTTTATCTTTTGCAAAATGTCTTCTTCTTCTCATAGGCTTGGTGATGTCAAAGCACTAGTCCGACAAGAGTGCAAAGTGGTATACACTCATCCAGATCAGTATATACCTGACTTCACCTTCATCCTACATTAGGGTGAGCAACTATGATGGCATGACATGGAAGGCAATGTTGTAATGCCTCCCAATCGATTTGTGCCTATGATGCTACTTCAAACTCTTAAGAAGTTAGGCATCCACAATCTTGAAGAAAAATATGTTATGCAAGACTACAATTACTAGGACTACTATCCAATTGAAACATAATGCAAAACCAAGATGATAATGATGAACCTCTCTGAGGGTTCTCAACATGAAAATTCTTCATCCCTTATTATTGATGATGGGGGTGTGACCCTAAATCTATGGTCCATAATCAATAATCCAAGTTTGGGCAAAGATAGTAGTTAAGGCAAGGGATTGAACAAGCATCAAAATAATAAGAAAACTGATGAACATGGCTATCATAATAGAAGGGGAATTGGTAGACACCAAGGTGGTGGTGGTCCTCCTTTTTCACTCTCTTCATATACATCTTCTTCTTTCTCTTCTTTTGATTTTGAAAGACATCGTAGAAGGAACAACCATGATGGAGGTGACCAATAGGACCACAATGAATGAAGGGGTACCAAAGGATATCATCAGTGATAATGAAATAATGATGATGATGATGATGAGCCTTTGTTGGTAACTTGAAGCATGCTTAACATTGTAGAGGTAGTTAATATCCCAACTATGCATGTGAAAGATAGTTGAATTAAGTGCTTAGACATGAATAATATCCCAAGATTTGAGGGGGATATAACTCTGATTTACAGACACATCTACAAGATTTCCATGATGCTTATGCCTTTTAGAACATTGAAAATGATAGGCAAAAACTCAAGCTATTTCCCAAGACACTCATTAAGAAAGTAGAAAGCTGGTGCCAATCCTTGGAACCAGAATCCATTCATAGATGGAGTACCATATTAGAACTATTTAATGATAAATACCAAATGTACTCTAGAGTGTCCAATTTGAGAAGGCAAATCTAGGGTTGGAAATAAGGAACACATGAATCCTTGGATGCCATCATGGGTAGATATTATTCACTCTTACACTGATGCCTTAGCCATGGTTATTGATGAGTGGCGAGGTACCCCTACACTCAACCATATGAATACGAGCGTGTACGCGTGATCCGGTCGAACTCCACAGACTAAATGCCTTAACGCCACAAGAAACACTTGGGGTTAATTGTTCATTATCTTCCCAGGCTTGCTTGTATGTGTCACGGTGTATGGTTAAGCAAGTCT
>MNCI01014335.1:57951-68488 GCA_015680685.1 Gnetum montanum
AGATCTTGAAGCTACGTGCTTCTCTTATGTCAGCCTCCTTTTATCATGTTTAGCATTATCACCGTTGCAATCCGTCTACATCGTTTTCCCCTCGTTTTATGACTCCTCGAACCAGGCCGCTTTCTTTTTACGCAATTTTCATTGTTTTACTGACCCGTAAGTCCCTGTTTGATCAACAAGACCATTCAGGGCACCGCGGATTCGTTTTTCCAGCATAGCCCTCGCGCGAATCCGTGGCTAAAACTGTGTATGCCGGAACCTCGATTGGTATTTCCAGCTGCCGACATTTTTCGTCGCTACAGTTTTCTGGCGCTAGAAGGAGGGCCTTCAGGCTCCGATCCGAATATTTCGGGTAACCCTGGTAGTGATCCATACCCTAAACCATAGACGTAATACCTCTAAGGAAGTCTACGGTCAATCGCGTGGTATAGATCGGTCGCAAGGACAATTTCTTTGAAATCCTACAGGGTAGAAAGCCTTTTGTGCTTTTTGTTGCCAGCCATTTTCTTTTAGATCTGATTACCAGTGACCATTGACTTCATCGATCAATGGATTCCTTTTACTTAAACACAACCGCCATGGTCACTACTGATCTGGGTGTCGCGCCTGTGAATCCTACAACAGTCATAGGGCCAACTCCTGGCGCAACGGGACCTCAGGGACCATTGCACCATTCATTAAGGCTTCAGGGGAAAGAGCCTATCTTTACGGTTATAACCCCTGAAGAATACAATTTCATATGCGTTAAGATCCAGGCGAGGCTGGCTCTCAGCCGAGCCGAGCTGGAGGCGAAGCGAAACTTTGAGGTGCTCCACCGGGGGGTTATGATTTTAAGTCGACAGCCTACGACATAATCCCCTTGACCGAACACCAACACGAACTTATCGCACAGTTTGTCATGGCCAAAGGCCAGACTTTAGAACCTGTGGTGGAGCCCCAACATGGGGAAGAGGCAGAGGATGAATTCGCGGCTCTGTCGGAACATTCGTTCCATACTCTGACGCCCCACACGCACGTAAATCCATTGTTTCCTTTCGATGGAGAGGCAGCCTCTCTTGACCTAGCCGCGACCGCGTAGATGCACATCCCTGTCTTTCCACAGGCCAATGCGCAGCCGTCTAGGTTGCAAGCACAACTACCGCACCATAACGTGGGGGTGGGTCCGTCGCAATAGGTAATTAGTATTCCGGCGGTGGTCCCGACAACTGCCGCACCCTATTTCATCCCTCAGGTACAAGCTCACACTATACCGACAACTCGTTCAGCGCAGATGTTCCCGCCCCCACCAACTCAGCAAAATACCGTAGCCATACCACAGCAAACCTTTGTTCAATACCCTGCAACAAGTCAATGGATCAACCCTGCTACACAACACCACCCGTCTGTGGTGTACAGTGCACAACCTTCAGTTGCACCTGCGGCACAATTTTAGCAGGTGTTTCCTCAATATACCTACCATTATCCTGCGCAGCAGGCAGGAGTTAACCTCTCGTCTTAGACCGGTGGATGGTGGTCTTCGCAGGCTCCCCAGCCTGCAGGAATCCTTGCTCCACCAGCAGTTAGCCAACCACTTCCTGCATTCCAGTTTCCTAGGGCTGCCCGCCCAGTCCAACCTCCTATGCCTGCTGCACAGACACCTCCATTAACAGGTCTAGACCAAGCTTTCCAGCTTATCCAGATGCTTACCGAGGAGGTTCGACGCCTCAAGACCGCTGGATTTGATACCATTCAGATCATGGACTTCTATTAGGATGATCCGATCAATCCAACGGTCCCAGTGCTGTCGTTGCCACCAGGGATGTCCCTCCTTCATTTTACCAAGTATAATGGAGAGGGAGATCCCAACACCTATCTAGCCACCTTCAGGTCTGAATCTTTGTTGTTACAACAGTGGCCGCACACTTTAATCCGAGTCTTCGCGATGTCTTTAACAGGGAAGGCTTTAGACTGGTATAGAGCTCTCCCATGCTCTTCCATTTCAACCTTGGAAGAGTTGCTGACTCAATTTGTGACCTCCTTCAAATACAACATGAAGCTGGAAGTCACGTTGGAACAGCTTATGGGGGTGAAACAGGACTCGCTCGAGCCAGTCCAAAAGTTTATACAGCATTGGAATGCTACCTTGAATGAGATTCGTGACCCGATCGCGGACTCCCATCTACTGGCTATATTCAAGGGAGCAGTCAACGACTTTATTAAGTCTAAGCTGTATTATCTTTCCCCTGGCAATATACATCAGGCCTTCACCCAGGTCTGAAGCATCCAAGATGCTGCGAAGGCTAGCAAAGACCCAGCATATGTCGCCTACAAAAACGCACACAACAAAGCCAAAGACAAAGGCAAGGCAACGACAACGACAGTAGCTGCGCTGAATGAAAATGCCAAGAACAAGAACAAGAAGGTGCCCACAACAGCACCGCCCGAGGCCACGGCTGGTGCCGCCACCAGCCAAACCACAACTACCCCTGAACAGGCCCCCCAGCCAAAGCCAAATTTTGAGCGTAAAGATCGTTCAAAATATGCGGCTCTACCCGTGAAACATTTCGAACTGCTGAAACAACTGTTAGCGGTAGGACACATTCAACCTAACAAAGTGTCCGAGAAAGCCCTGAAGCATCGCAGACGCTGTGAACTGCTGAAGGACCCTTCTTTAGCTTTGCCTAACGAACCANGCAGACGTCACTGTGAACTGCTGAAGGACCCTTCTTTAGCTTTGCCTAACGAACCAGCAGTTCCGAGATCTTTCAGGCTGGACCGTTTCTGTGACTACCACCAGATGTGTGGTCATGACACGGATTACTGCTGGGCGTTGAAAGACGACATTCAACGCATGATCGACGAAGGTCATCTAAAATTAGACAGCAGTAACCCTACGCTTCCAAAAAACCAAACACTGCATGTATATAAGGATTCGTTGAACGTAAACTACGATCCTTATACAATCACTGTGGTGAGTACGGATGGTGAGCGTAAGGGACCGCCAAAATAGCCTTTTGTTTTGCGCGTCCCCGCCAGCTCACCAAGGGGGCCAACTACTTCAGCGGCAGCCGGTGGGGTCTCACGGCCACCTTTCATCATACGGGCACCTTCCCAGGTACAACCTCAGTCATGCGACAGTACTCAAGCCGCGGCTCCATCCGCGCCCACGCCTAGAGCGCCCTTCATTATCAGGGCGCCAGAACTGCAGCCTGCTCCTCTCATGCAGGGGCAGACCTCTCGTCAAGATAACTAGCCATCGCCACCCAAGCGAAAGGAGGAGAATACCGCAGTTAACGCAACAAAAGACCACCTTATGCTCGGCTTCCCTAAGCCCAGGCCCCTGGCCTCTGTGCCTTTGTCCATGCCCCAGAAGCAGGCTAAAGTTACAGAAACACAACCACCTTCTCTTGGCAGAAAAAAGAACAACCCTCCCACTGACACCGCTCCGCCTCGAGAGATCCATCTCTTGGGCCGAATGGAGGAGGACAAGGGGGATAAATCATCCGACCGAGAGAAGGACCTCCTCGATGCGTTCACGTAGGTCAAACAAGCTCTTAAACAAAAGAACACAACGCTGAGCCTGTACGACCTACTGATGACTTCTCGAGAACACCGTGAGGCTATGGTACGCATGTTGACGTCCATATCAGTGGATGCCAGCTTGCCGGCAGAAGAGGAAGCGATACACACTATCATGTTTCCTTCCAAGGCTGAACCACCCAAGCCTACCTCGTTGACCTTCCTGGACGAGTCTGTCAAAGATGATCTGGAGAAAGGTCAAGTAACGACTGAGCCTATGTTCATTACCATTCGGGTCGGCCAGTACCGGATCTGGAGGGTACACGTGGATGATGGTGCAGCTGCTAACGTCGTTCCCTATTCCATTGTGGATAGGTTGGGATTGGTAGATCAGATCACTCCCACGACGATAGCCTGCATAAAATCGTTCAACGGAGCACGGGTTCAAGTCAAGGGGACGATACATATTGAGTTTGCGGTGGGGGATCAATTCCCAATGGAAGCCACATTCTTAGTCGTCGAGGAGATGCCCGGCTTCAACTTAATCTTAGGGAGGTTGTGGTTAGCCCAGCTGAGGGTGGTCTCATCGCCGATACATCAAGAGATACACCTGCCCTATGCCAGAGGGGAGGTTGTCATACACGACGACGAGGTCACCCCCAGGACCGTTAACAACATTGAAGAAGAACAGGGTTCGGAGATCGAAACAACTGACGATCAGTCCCATCTCCAAGCCCCTAAACAAAATGACAACAAGGACAATGGTCTAGCCTGGGCCGACCTGCCATTTCTGGATGATAGCGTGGAGGAGTCAAACCACAAGCCTCCTCGCCCTTATGCAGCGCTCAACGTGAAGGCCATTAAGAGACAATTGCGTATCGACGGATGAACAATGGTCTTCTGCGTGTAACACTATTCTCGTGTAAGTTAGCACACTCCTCGTTTAGCAGCTTCTTTTGTTTTAACATACTTTTACGCTATATTTGCTTTTCGTGTTTGCGCTTTGCATTTTTTGCATGTTTTATCGTACTCACGTTAGTTACACTTTCTCATTCCTTTATGCATTTATCCAGGATTGCATTTTTATTACTGGTTACGCAGTCGGCCCGCAACGGCCTTAAACTAGTTATACAAAGTTAACCTATTCGCATCGTTGTATGCAGTTACGCATTCGGCCCGCAACGGCCTTAAACTAGTTATCTACAATCATAATTTGCACTTTCACATTATTTTACACACCCACGCAAAATTATATTCTGTTATGTGGTTACAGTTGGCCCGCAACGGCCTTAAACTAGTAGCTAGTTTACGCAAACTCATATGTTGGCCTGCAACGGCCTTAAACTAGTAATGCAGGATTACTTATTATCATTTACGCAGTTACTCTCTGGCCCGCAACGGCCTTAAACTAGTTAAAAATCAACCTCTTCATACTGTTATAAGTAGTTACGTTGTCGGCCCGCAACGGCCTTAAACTAGGAATTACGCTCTATCATTATTACTTAGGTGAACTTTTCAATAGTTACATTCGCACTCTATAGACGAAACACAAAAAAAAAATATATGTAATTGATATTCAACGCATCCACCAGGTTCTATAACATGTCTTTCTAGTCATTCGTGACATGATACTACACTCAACATTAATAAAATTTTGCGTAAATAATAATTATGCATTCCCCCTACTGCCGCTATCACTGGTATCTCTTAACTCCAGATCTAGCCCCAAAAGGTCATCCTCCAGTGGGCCATCGTTTCTGGGAATTATGCTTCCAAGAACGACTGCCCCTTCATGAGGCTCTTGTTCCGGCACTGGCTCCACAGGAGGACGCTCTTCATCCTTGCATTTCGCCTCTGCTTCCACAGTTTCCTCTCTCAACCCTTCAGCTGGCGTATTTTCTCTACCTTCTTCCGATACCTAAAACCAAATAACATCAAAAATTAGAATACACGACGCTAGTCAGAAAAATTTCCAACTAAGTCATGCGTAAACTTACTCGTGACGGCCCTACTTCCGTGGCAAAAGGAAGCTTATCCAAACCAGCCCACAAGCACTGCATAATCTCGTCCTCTGTCAGGTCTGGCCACACATCCTCATCCATCGCAGCTCCAGCTTTCACCTTCCCTTTCTCCACGCTACTCCAGCGGGGTGGATCTGGGAAGAAAGTAGGGATTGTAGCCTGATTCCCAAGGAAAACCATTGCCCTCTCTGGGGACGTAGTTACGGTCACCTGCTCTTCGAACTTCTTGAAAGCTTCAGACGCTCCGATGGTGCCCACGAAAACCTCCAGGGATCGAGCTTTAACAGCGGAATCGCAGTAATGTTTTCTATAAGCGGCGCTTTCCCTTTTATATACATGCTTGTGGTCCTTCTCCTTCTGCCCCCATTCCTTTACGCTCGAGCAGTAGTCCCTCCAGTCCCAGCTTTTCTGAGCTAGGAGTTCAATTTGCATCCTCTGCTCTACTAACACCCAACTGGTCTATACGCTGTTCTTGATGGCTGTCCAATAACGGGAGTGATCAATAACAGCGGTACGCCAGTCTTCATCCCCTGTCACTCGAGCCTGTAGGAATTTGTACCGCGCCCTTAGGTCTTCGACTTCCTTGGTCAAGGATTCAACCCTCTGCTCTGACCGTTGCAGCCTTTTCCATAGGTCTTCATTAACATTCCTACTTTCCCATATAGAGTGTGTCGAGCGTAACGCACATTTACGCATTTCCTCATAAATGTGGCGTGGCATGACTGCCCCATCAGATGGGGGCTCCGCTGTGTCCAGATCAATGGGCTCTGCGGGATCCCATCGAAGGTGAGCTCCTAACAGAAAACAAGCATCAATACAGATGACACATTACTAAGGCATTATATCATAACCTCATCACAGCTATAACTTACCAGCACCAGGTTCGACGTGTTCCAGACGCTCGATCATGTCGCTGACGACGCCTTCCATGAAGGCAAATTTATCGAGGAAGTCTCTCCACATTTTGCTCACAGCAGCGAACGTTGAGGCATCTTCTTCCCCTATAGCATAATTTGGTTAGACATTCCCCCCATTGACATATTTTTCAAACACACTAATGCACTCATTACCTCTACCGGTGACAGTGGCGATTTCATCAACATCTTCCGTATCTTTTTCCTTTTCATGCACTAGAGTCTGTGCGTCGTTGGTTCCAGTAGCTGGGGCCTCCTCACACACCCCAGCCTGTACGCGGCTTCCGCTAGTAGCTGGGGCCGCCTCACGCACTAGGACCTGCACACGGCTCATATTAACGGCTGGGGCCTCTTCTTCCAAAATTGAGGCCCCCTCCCCACGGCTTAGTATCATCGCCCCTGTCTCAGGGGTCAATTGCCCTGTCATTTTTACTGTTTACACCACCATACGTTAGCATATAATTCCAGATCATCTAAGTAAAGCATTGCGTATACAATCCTTTCACACTTACCAGGCAGAGGCTTATTCCGCTGCACCATAATCCCAACAGTTTGACCTGCATCACCCCCAAGGGCCTCGGTTAGGCAGAGCCTCTTCCACCGAGCTGTCGGTTCCACAATTTCCTCCGCTAGGCATTTCCCCTGCGAGGCATCGCCGGTGTAGGTAGGCATTATCCCACCTACACTGTTGAGACCTCACATTGGGGGCGCCGTCAAGCCTTTAGTCGTTACAGACAACGACTCCCCGATCCCTTCCGGCGGATCCTGCCCACGGGTAGTGCTGAGAATGTGGGCAATCCAAGGTCTGGATAGCTGGTCTCGATCTTGCTGTACCCAGACCCCATTCCTCTAAATGACCAGATACTCAGCAAACCGTCGGAGGCAAGCTATGAAAAAGGCGTAATGCACATTGAAGCGGGACTCGAGCTTCTCGCGAAGCTTGACCATTTCACTGCGCAATCCCTTGGCAAGATGGCTCGCCCAATCAAACCGGGCTCCCTCTTCCAGGACCTCTCGCATGATACGGGTCTGTTCTACCGAAAAGAACTTCGCCTGCGAGAGGGTTTTGGGGAAGGTCCGGGCTCGAAAAAGGGGATAAAGTGTCTTGGCGGTCCCCATCTCGAATTTCTCACAAGGAAACCCCTTGGTCTCTTTAGGGATCCTCACCCACTCCTTCAGAAACTCCTCGACTCTAGCGCTCCTCTTGGTCTTCACTTTTACGGGAAGGCCGTTCGAGGGGACGCCAAACAGGTCCGAGAAGAGCTGAGCGTTAATATCGAAGTTTACGCGCACGTTATGCACGCGCGTGCTAAAACGATCCGCCTTCTCGCTGAAGGAGTTGACCAAGGCTATCATTTCGCTGGCGGGGACATCAGGGGTCGCAGCCAAAAATAGGTGCATTAGCCCTGCGGCCTGGATCTTGGTGGTCACTGCGACTGGGGCCGCCGAGTGGCCGAGCCAACGCTGTGCCTCCTTAATATCGCCGTAACGAAAGAGAACATCCCTCGCCTCGCGGCCGGAAATCGTAAGGGTAATCTCCCGGGATTCCCTGACTGAAAGGCATAAAACGCAAGTCAAACAGAAACACTATTACATAGTATCCATGACTCACAACTACACGCATAACATTAGAACACGCAGCGGCCTTACCGGGGCCAAACGGCAATGGAAATGGTGGGAGTTCCCTCTGCACGTCCTCGACGGTGAGGGGCGGATCCAAGGTCCAGTCATCGTGCAGCCACCCGAGTTCCTGACAATTCTTAAAAGGGCGCTCGTAGCGGGTGTGATACTCACGCATCTCATGGCCAATTTGCCCGATAACACCGGCACGCACGTTGTTGGTCGCGGTAAACGCCATTATTGCCGTTTCGGCCCAGGCCAACGCATCGCCATCACCAATTAACCTGTTGTCATGTATAAAAAACCTGTACCATACAGCGTAGGCTTAACTTACACTTTGCACATAGACTTCTCTTACACTTCACATCAATAACAGACATTATAACAATAATAAAGACAATACAGTTAGCCAAATTTGCTTACCCGCCCGCGTAGTACACCGTGCCTTGTGGGTTCTGGAAGTACATCGACACATGGCGAGCCATGAACAGCGTGTTATATGCATGATAACAGTTGAAACGGGCCATGTCCCAAATCCAGTGTAAGCTCCTCAGACCTCGGGCCCTGAGCGCTTGGTCCTCGGGATGGCCCGTGTCGATGGCCCCGTCTGTTAAGTAAGCCAGAATCCCCTGCACAGACCCCGCCAACAGGTGCTCCAAAATGGCACCGGCAACATCACCAGTCACATTAGACCAGACAATGATGCTAAAGTTGCACAGTATAAACTGCAGAAACTCCAGCGCCCCCTTTCGGAACCAAATGGCCTTCCCCTGCACTCGTGTGTGAGGAGGAGGGACATTGGGGACGATGGGGTTCACCCAACAAAAAACCCCAATGAGGTCTAACACAATCAAAATCGGCTTCAGCACGACACTGTACAAAAAACACGCTACATAACTTAACTCCTAGATTCACAGTTACATCCTTAATACAGAAACATTACAAATCTTGCTTAGCCCTCTATGAGGAAATCGCCCAAACCCTTGTAACAACGCAAGGTTTGTCTCTGACAACAGCGATAAACGCAACCTCACCAAAACCCTCGCATTAATCCGAGGTCCGCAATTTTGACATTCACATTCACGCAAAAGACACCAAAAAAAAATAGACATTAAGAACAAACGTAAGCACAGGAGGAATGGCCTCCCGGTTCAAAGGCGTCGGGTCGCAAACATCGATCAGTGCCTGCGAAACATGATTCAGATTTTCTTGCACTTCATCAATTTTGGCCAGTTTTGCGTTCTTCCTCTTCGTCTTCGGTGCCATTGCGACAGTTTCAGAATTTCTTCACACCCTAACGCTTGCAAATCTTCGCAAGATTCCACGCTCCAATTTTCTGCTCTCCCTTCTCTCGATCAGAAACGGTTACGAATTCAAATTCACGATAGCCAACAACCAGTTCTCATCGAAAAATCACTTACTTATACGCGAGGATCACCGACTTGATATCAGATTTAAGCGGGACTTTCCTGAAACGGAACCCAAAAATCCAGATTTTAATGCGGTTGATGTCGCACGTACCCCTGTCCGAAATGACGTTAAACTACCACATCTTATCGCCTCGTAATCGGGTTACATTGATTACAGCTTGTCTATAATATTCAAAATTCAGTTATCCTTCCACGTTCGGCGACATCACGTCACTTGTCTCCTAACCATTTATGCACTTGCCGGTTATGTAGGACAGACGGAGAATGGACGCCACAGTTTCAGCACCCTTAATTTTGACAGGCCCATACGGGAAGTTAATTAGATAGTTTGACTACACGCTAGTAGACGTTAACCTCCCTTTAGAAAGTGTAACCATAGCTGCATCGGAGACATCCCTAGAATGGCCAGAGCAGTCAACGTGCACGCTAGACCTGGAGGCTGGAGACATAACCGAGGACCCCCTCAGTGAAGTCCCTATCGTTACGCATAAGGGTGAGACTAAAACGCTCAAAGTTAGTTCTTTGTTAGATGAAAAAATGCACAACGCTATAAAACGAGTCCTGCAAGACAACATTACTGTCTTTGCATGGTCATATGAGGATATGCCTGGGTTAGATCCTAGGTTAATCCAGCATAACATTATCCTAGACACACAGATTAAAGCGGTTAGGCAAAAGGCACGGAAAATCAAACCAGAGATCGCGCTAGCGGTGCGTGATGAAATCACCAAGCTATACCAGGCTGGTTTCATCCGCGTGGTCAATTACTCAGATTGGGTATCTAACATTGTGGTCGTGCCGAAGAAGACCGGGAGTATACACATATGCATAGACTTCCAGGATTTGAACAAGGCCATAATCAAGGATAACTTCCCGCTGCCGAGTATCGACCAGCTAGTAGATACAACAGCTGGGCATGTGCTTCTGTCCTTTATGGATGGCTTTTTAGGCTATAACCAGATTCGCATTAACCCAGAACATCAACTGACCACGACGTTCATGACACCCTGGGGCACCTTCTGCTATACTATGATGCCTTTTGGTCTGAAGAACG
>MNCI01014335.1:73194-87108 GCA_015680685.1 Gnetum montanum
AGTTGACAAAGATACAAGGGTTGGCAAATCAGAGAAGCAAAAGCATATTTCTGAGCACCAGAGCACTTAGCACTTTGGAGCAGAGATACAGAGAACAGCGCTTTGGCAATTGTTGACATTATCACCTTACAGCCGAAGTAGAGCACAGTTCTCTTTGAGCACCAGTGACAGGAGTATTCGTTTCTGCTGGAAAGACTCTATCAATCAGAAACAATTGATTGGTAGACATCAAAGCTTGGCCTGCCTTGCATCTCAGCTTTAGCCCACGAGGTAGATCGGACTTCTGTTTAGACCGTTTTGCTTGTTGTTTTGTGCTTGTTTCACATCCTGTAATCGGGGACTCCCCAGTGTAATTTTTCATGCAAAATATACATTTTTAAGTCAAAGCGCAGATCTTGAAGCTACGTGCTTCTCTTATGTCAGCCTCCTTTTATCGTGTTTAGCATTATCACCGTTGCAATCCATCTACATCGTTTTCCCCTCGTTTTACGACTCCTCGAACCAGACCGCTTTCTTTTTATGCAATTTTCATTGTTTTAAAGACCCATAAGTCCTTGTCTGATCGACAAGACCGTTCAGGGTGCCGCGGATTCGTTTTTCCAGCATAGCCCTCACGTGGATCCGTTGCTAAAACTGTGTACGCCGAAACCTCGATCGGTATTTCCAGCTACCGACGTTTTCCGTCGCTACAATGGCCATTCATGCTAATCATCCATAAGGCTTCTTAGTTTTCCTATTTTTTTATTTTCCATGTTTCGGATTGTGCAATTTATTTATTTTACACCTTTTTGATTTTCAAAAGTTTTCCTAATTTTACACCATTTTTTGTTTTACACCATCATTAGTACATTTGAATCTTTATTGAATATTTTACACTTTCTTATATATTTTACTTTGGTTTTTTTGTGTGATTTTCAAATTATTTCTAATAAACATGCTTTATGCCAATACGAAACAGTGGTGTTGTAGCTGCTACTAATGGTGGTTTGTGCTTAATGTTTTATTTGCTAATGTCTAGTTTTTATTTTTGAATTTTTGTATCAATGGCTTAGTCATGGTTTCTTTTTCATGGAATAGACAATGAGTCTACAACATCCATCCATTCACAAACTCTATAGTTTTCCTTGTTTTGGAAGTTTGAGGTTCCTTTCATTAAATTAAATTTTAATAATTTGTGACCTTGGTGGTTTCAAGAATTGGAAAGGATTCAAAGGTTTGTATAGGGTGTGACTTCAAGGGGACTCAATACTCTTTGTACTCTTCTAGTTGGGTGCTTGAGTGGTTTCCTCGACTTCTTACCATTCCATGTCAACCAATAGTAGGAAGTTGAATAAAGTTTTTGCATGGTGTGGTTCTCATCCAAGAAAAAAGAGAAAAATAAAATAAAAAAAAATAAAAAATAAAAAACATGATGGAAATTCAAAGCACACCCCNTAAAAAAAAATAAAAAACATGATGGAAATTCAAAGCACACCCCTTAGACAAATAAACAGGCTACAAGCACTAGTTATGGGACTAGAAAGACATGTTACCCATGCCTGAAGGTCCCCTCTAACTAAGGCCCTCTCTCACTTCCTACTTCTTTCTTCTTCTCTTTCTAGAATGATGGTTGTTTTGTGGGAGCACTCTTGTGTCTTGAGGTAATTGATTGGTCTTGGAGTGGTGATGCGAAGTCACTAAAAGAAGTTGGTTTTGGTTTGGGCTAAGGATGAATCTTTTCAGGTCATTTTAAACACAAACTCTACAAGGGAATTCTTATGACTTCAATTCAAAATTTCATTCCACTTGCTCCATCATTGATCTTCGCTAACCATAAGTTACCTCATTACCAAAGTCCATGTTCTTGATTTCATGTCTTGGTCTGACATATTTGAATTCTTAGGTAGAATCTTCTAGGTTTTGGTTCTTAACTTCCATCGACCATTAATCACTATGGGGCCCATGAACTCCTTAGGTTAAGGTTATGCAAGGGAAAACAAGGGATGTGCGTGTTATGGGGAGGACCCACTTGCATATCCCTTGGTTGGGTTCATTAAGTACCTTATCCTTAGACATTTTTGTAATCCAAATCTTTCGTACATCCATCTTCTACACCAAACCATATGCTCCTTTACATATTTTAATCATTAAGCACGTTCTTTGTCAAATTTTTCAATTTTTGAGCTTTTAAAGACCCTATTCAATGATTTCATCCTATTCTTAGCTTTGTGGAATTCCATGGATCCCAAATTCATTGGAAAATTCCTTACATTTTTCAAGATATTCAAGCTTTAAAATTTTTCCTATGGACTCTGTATATGGGACTTGTCGATGGAGAAGACCTATATACAAGGCCATGTATATGGGGTCCTATCAATGTAAGGAAAAAGTTCTATATATATGCATGACCCCACTTTGAAAATTTTACCTTTTCTCATAAACACCAAGGGAGTTTTTCAAATTTTCAAAGCCTAGAACCTTCTAGAGCCCATAACTTACAAACTATTTATCCAAATCACCCCATTCTTTGACCGTGCAGCTACCAAAAGTAAGCTCTTCATTGTGGGGCCACAACTGTACCATTTTTGACAAAATTTTTTTTTCCATTTTTCTAATTCCAAAAAAGGTTTAACTAAGAAATCAACCATTAAACACCAAATTACAAGAGTTAAACCTTTTCAATAAGCTTTAGTGATATTTTCAATAAATACTAATAAAATAGTTAATCTACCATGGTCTAACCTTAGCCAAAGTATGACTAGCTAACACGAAAAGGTATCAAAAACTTTAAAGTTACACAACATATCTACTAAACCATGGATGTGTTGTGACTGTAGATGGCACCAAAAGGATAGCACACGCAGGAAGCAGGACTGTCCCAACTAAGGGAGAAATGACCTAAAATGGGAAGGGGCCAAGAACAAGCCCAAGAAGAACCATTGGAAACCCACACCATAGGTCCTCTCAATGAAGAGGTAGAGATGGAATCTATTAGATAGATTCCAAAACTAGCAATGGCAATAGAACACTCGCATTGGGATGATGCACAAGCACAACAAGCCAATCTTGAGGTGACTTTGATAAAAGCTTGCCTAAATCAGATCAGATCATGGGAGGTCCAAAAAATAGTTCTTTAGGATTTAAAATTTGGCCCTTTCTTGGAGCAAGCACCAAAAGAAGTGCAGGACCATCTAAAGGCCCCTCCCATGTGGTCAATCATCACTTCCACCAGGGAGTGGTACATGGGAGAGACATTCCTATTCTAGAATAACAGCCAAGCTAGATCAACAGTAAAAATCAAGGACAACTTAGTGTTCTTGAGAGAACTTGAAGGTCAATCTACCCAACACCCCCACCAATGACCATAATAACCAACCATCAACTTTTGGGGCCACTGCATCAACAAAAGCTAGACCTAACTTTGAAATGAAGGATAGGTCCAAATACACTACATGGAATTAAAACTATCCAAGTTGCTAGACAAACTATTAAAAAGTGAATGTGAGAAACTATGCGAAATAGCCATAAAGATTTCTCTGAGATAATAAAAGATAACTTGCAACTACCTAAATACTTCAAGTTAGACTACTTCTACAACTATCACCAGTTTCCTAGCCATGACACAGACTTTTGCCTTGCACTGAAGGATGACTTGCAAATGATGATAGATAAGGATGAGCTAGTATTAGATGCTTCCACCCAGTTTGAACACAAAACTATTCGATGTAGGTCTATAAAGATCCGTTGAATGCTAATGATAGCCTTTATGTTATTTCAACATTCAACATTGATGACAATCAAAGACTTGCAAGAGAACCATTTGTGATTCAAGGACACCTCTATAATGAAAGGGCTTCTTAAGCTTCCCATAGCTCAAGATCCCCCTTCATCGTGAGAGTACCATCACGAGTGCCTCCAAGGAAACCTTTTGTCATCAGGGTCCCCCAACCCAATGCAACCCAAATAGTCATAGCTCAATCAATAATGGAACGATCCCCTATTGTGGCCAATGCTACTAGCTCTTCCTCATAGCCAACGGTTGACAACCATAAAAATTTAGCCAAACAAAGGAAGAAGCATAAGCAAAATATTGACAAAAAGGGTGACAAACAAATGAAGGCATGAAAGGAAGTGTGNAAAAATCTTGACAAAAAGGGTGACAAACAAATGAAGGCATGAAAGGAAGTGTGTCCACTAAAGTCCACTCCCATTTCAATTATACCCATCACCTCCTCTATCCTAACCCCTTCAACTAGCAAGCCACAGGAGGACCAAAAAGCCTTCAATCAAAAAAACAAGGAAGAACCACAATAGCCATAGCCTAAAGCTGAAGTTTGCATTTTGGGATGCATGGAGGAAGTAAAGCACAACCAAGGCAATAAACCCATGGCTAATAATAAAAACTTTCATAGTGAAATAAACCAAGTTAGGTAATCATTCAAGCAAAAAATACAACTTTAAGCTTGTATGACTTGATCATGACTTTTGTCACACATTGTGAGGTGCTAGTCAAAATGTTGGCTTCCATCCTTGTTAGTGAGGATATCCATGCTAACAAGGAATCCATCCATGTAGTGATGATTTCTCCCTCACCAAGGTTGGAGAGGTCAACACCCTTAACATTTCATGATAGCAAAATTAAGGTTAATCCCCAAAATGGCAAAGTAACTATGGCTCCTCTATTCATAACCATATGCATAGGATAATTTAAAATACATTGGGTGCATGTTGATGATGGAGCTGCAACCAACATCATCCCATGTACCATCGTTGAATGCTTAGGCTTAACTGAGAAAATACAATCTATAACCACCACATCTCTTAAGTCCTTTAATGGATCAAAAGTTGCTATTAAGGGGCCTATCTTCTTGGATTTTATATCCAAGGAGAAATTCCCTACAACTGTCATTCTTGGTAATGGAAGAGACATCAGGATTCAACCTAATCTTGGGAAGACCTTGGTTGGCTCAATTATGAGCTATGTCCTATCCCATCTATCAAGAAATTCACCTTCCTTACGAGGGAGGTGAAATCATCATCCATGATGATAATGTAGTTTCCCTAGTTGTTAACAATGTAGACATAGAATAGGGGTCTGAAGTGGAGCTTCAAGAAGAAGCTCCCAATCATGAAGAGCAAAAACCCAAGAAAGCCAATGATGACAATGATAAGCAACAAGATACATTATGGGATGAACTCCCTTTTAACATCGTAAAAGAAGGGAATGGTGAATATTAGCTTGTGCAGAATAGGCCTTACTCACTCCCTAATTGATGAGTGGTTGAAGGTACCCCTACGCCCAACCATACGAATCACGAAGTGTTCATACACGATCCAGTTGAATTTTGTGGACTCTATAGTTTCTAGTACACTAGTCTCCTAAGAAGTGAACCTTGCCCTAATAGTCATTTTTTGTCTTCCCAATTACACTTGTGAGGCACATAGTATGGTTAAGTGTAATTAAGGCATATGATTTCTATTATTTTGTGCTTTATGTTCTTTGGTGCTTAAAGAGAGAGAGATGAAGTAATTTAATAACTAATTTAATTTAACTAACTAACTAATCTCTAACTAGTCCTAACATAAGCATTCAGTCCACTTTCTTTACACATCTTGAACCCATGTATCCATTGCTAGGTTACCAAGTGCTACACTATTGAGCATACCAAGCAATAACATTGTTAAGAGTACCAAGAAAATACATGTTTATGCTTGAAGTGGTCGTACTTATGTGTTTAATCTATTTAGCTTAATTAATCGACGAATTTCTCAAAGTCTAATCTAGCTTAATTTGGCTTAATTAATGACATAATCAATGAAAATAATAAGCATAAATAAATCATTAATCTATTCTAAGTGCTATTTGGTTTGTCAAGAAGCTCATCTTTATTGCCGTACACACTAGCATGGTTCAAGTACAACAGTGCTCGAATAAGGATCCATACACTTTCTGACTCTTGTGGTGGGCACTTAGAAAAATATTTTAACTTTCAAATGGACAAATTGCAAGAGCTTTGCTATTACTATGACTTGAATGCCCATAAACATAGTTGTGAACTCATATTTTTAGTTTTTGCTACAAGACTACATCAATGGGGCCTCATAAATGTAGCAAACGCTATGTCAACATAGCCTTGTTGATGAGGCAACACCACGTAAATTGGCCCCATCAAGGAGGCTGTGTCAACAAGGGTCCATCAACACAACACTTTGACACTCATCATACCCCCACAACTAAATGAAATCTCATCCTCAAGTTCCCTTAAAAAATTGGGATGGTATGGGATTATTGATTAACTCTTGACAAAGCTGAGTGCCTGTGTGTACAAATCAACATATTACAAAAATTGTGCTATTTATAACACAAAATTGAACACCATGACATGAATTTACAAAAATTGGATAGCACATCCTTTGGTAGCATGAAGGTGATGGAGAAGATTAGATAGTCCCAAGTGGTGGTGGCTTCTAAGGTTTTGAAGGACCCTCGCCAACTTCAGGAATGTGCGGTAGCTATGGTTGTCCTACTATAGTTGCAACCTCTAGTGGAAGGTGAAAGGAATCTAGCAATGCCTTCATCTTTTCCTCCTTACTCTTGAAATAATTCACAATCTACGTGGCATCACCAATGTGGGCTAGAATGGACATATCCCAAGGACAAGGCATTATCAGGAACATTTTCTTCATGTTGACAAACTAGGCAATGAAGTGTTTGCATTCAATGTCGAATGCCCTAACTACATTCTACAACTTCTAGTAGTAGGGCGTAGGGGTACCTTCAACCACTCATCAATTAGGGAGTGAATAAGGCCTATTCTGCACAAGCTAATATTCACCATTCCCTTCGCTTACGATGTTAAAAGGGAGTTCATCCCATAATGTATCTTGTTGCTTATCATTGTCATCATTGGCTTTCTTGGGTTTTTGCTCTTCATGATTGGGAGCTTCTTCTTGAAGCTCCACTTCAGACCCCTATTCTATGTCTACACTGTTAACAACTAGGGAAACTATATTATCATCATGGATGATGATTTCACCTCCCTCGTAAGGAAGGTGAATTTCTTGATAGATGGGATAGGACATAGCTCATAATTGAGCCAACCAAGGTCTTCCCATGATTAGGTTGAATCCTGATGTCTCTTCCATCACCAAGAATGACAGTTGTAGGGAATTTCTCCTTGGATATAAAATCCAAGAAGATAGGCCCCTTGATAGCAACTTTTGATCCATTAAAGGACTTAAGAGATGTGGTGGTTATAGGTTGTATTTTCTCAGTTAAGCCTAAGCATTCAACGATGGTACATGGGATAATGTTGGTTGCAGCTCCATCATCAACATGCACCCAATGTATTTTAAATTGTCCTATGCATATGGTTATGAATAGAGGAGCCATAGTTACTTTGCCATTTTGGGGATTAACCTTAATTTTGCTATCATGAAATGTTAAGGGTGTTGACCTCTCCAACCATGGTGAGGGAGAAATCATCACTAAATGGATGGATTCCTTGTTAGCATGGATATCCTCACTAACAAGGATGGAAGCCAACATTTTGACTAGCACCTCACAATGTGTGGCAAAAGTCATGATCAAGTCATACAAGCTTAAAGTTGTATTTTTTGCTTGAATGATTACCTAACTTGGTTTATTTCACTATGAAATTTTTTATTATTAGCCATGGGCTTATTGCCTTGGTTGTGCTTTACTTCCTCCATGCATCCCAAAATGCAAACTTCAGCTTTAGGCTATGGCTATTGTGGTTCTTCCTTGTTTTTTTTATTGTAGGCTTTTTGGTCCTCCTGTGGCTTGCTAGTTGAAGGGGTTAGGATAGAGGAGGTGATGGGTATGATTGAAATGGGAGTGGAATTTAGTGGACACACTTCCTTTCATGCCTTCATTTGTTTATCACCCTTTTTGTCAAGCTTTTGCTTATGCTTCTTCCTTTGTTTGGCTAAATTTTTATGGTTGTCAACCGTTGGCTGTGAGGAAGAGCTAGTAGCATTGGCCACAATAGGGGATCGTTGCATTATTGATTGAGCTATGACTATTTGGGTTGCATTGGGTTGGGGGACCCTGATGACAAAAGGTTTCCTTGGAGGCACTCGTGATGGTACTCTCATGATGAAGGGGGATCTTGAGCTATGGGAAGCTGAAGAAGCCCTTTCATTATAGAGGTGCCCTTGAATCACAAATGGTTCTCTTGCAAGTCTTTGATTGTCATCAATGTTGAATGTTGAAATAACATAAAGGCTATCATTAGCATTCAACGGATCTTTATAGACCTACGTTGAATAGTTTTGTGTTCGAACTGGGTGGAAGCATCTAATACTAGCTCATCCTTATCTATCATCATTTGCAGGTCATCCTTCAGTGCAAGGCAAAAGTCTGTGTCATGGCTAGGAAACTGGTGATAGTTGTAGAAGTAGTCTAACTTGAAGTATTTAGGTAGTTGCAAGTTATCTTTTATTATCTAAGAGAAATCTTTATGGCTATTTCGCATAGTTGCTCACATTCACTTTTTAATAGTTGGTCTAGCAACTTGGATAGTTTTAATTCCATGTAGTGTATTTGGACCTATCCTTCATTTCAAAGTTAGGTCTAGCTTTTGTTGATGCAGTGGCCCCAAAAGTTGATGGTTGGTTATTATGGTCATTGGTTGGTAATCGAGGTACACGTTCCATGCGGGAGATGAATCTTCTACGCTGAGCTCTCCACCATGCTTACTAAAGTGGCTAGTCAATGTTGAAGTGCATGAAGTAATGAATTTTGGTTTTTGTGGCTTCCATGTTATGGGATGTAATTTTCAATGCTAGGGGTGAAGACTCCATGGTGGGGGAAACTTCCATGTTGAGGGGGGAAAGTTTCCAAGCTTTGCATGTGGTCTCCACACTAAAGGGGGAAAGTTTCCAAAACCCCCACCCTTCCATGCTTAGGGTAGGTGAAATTTACCCCTTTGCATTTTTTTCCAACGTAGAAAATTATATAGCCCCCATAAAACCCATTAAATTGCCTTTTTTGGCATTCTAAAAGGCATTTTGACCTCCCAAGCCTAAATATAAATACTAGGTGGCTTTTTCCACTTGGGGAATGAGGCTTTGACCACTTATGAGGCATTTTTCAGCCCCAAAAGTATAAAGTATATGACATTGCCCATTGTGGGTTACAATTTTCACATTTACAACAAGGTTTTGCCTTAGGTTTCATGGGGTGAAAGCTACATGTTGAAGATTGGCTATAATATGCAAATTTTTGTGGTGTTTCAAGCCCCACATTATTCCAATTTTTAACTTATCAAAGGCTTAACTTTCTATTGTTTACTATTTTGCCTTATTCAAGATCATCGATCTTTTTAATAACTAATGATAAGTACTAATTACTTTATTAAGTCTTTCTTGTCATAGGATATTGCCAGAATCAATAGATATCGATAAGATATAGATCAACATCATAGATTTCGATATGTTATAAAGGCAACCATATTGATCTACAAGCTAATATCAATTTAAATCGATATCATTAGACGAAAACTATCTAGACCTTTCAGGAATGTAGATATCAATCCATATCAAAGTTACTATATATATCAAGAATCAATAAAATAGCAGTTGCAATATAGATCGATAACATTAGATAAGCAAGCTACACCATTAAGGGAATTAAGATATTGATCATTACTATGAGCGTGATCAAAATCTATGGTCAAACATCACCAACATGATACAATTCGATACAATAGTATCAATCGTTATCAAGTCCCTTGATGAAGGTTAATATGTCTATTTTGTTAATTTTTCCTATTTATAATGTAAGCTCCTCTAGTATAAAAAGGAAGAGCACCACACCCAATGGTTTGGAACTTAGATGGAACCTAAAAAGTGGGGGGGGGGGGGGGGGGGGGGGGGGCTAGGCTCCCACAGGATTCAATACTTGAAGGGAACACCCAAAATCAATACCCAAGAGAAACCCATGTTAAGTTAAAATCAATTTCCCTTGAAGATATGTTGAGGATTCATTGAATCTTGTGGCAACTATAGACCATTAGAGTTCATTTTCAGGCTATTGAGGTTACTGAACTATGAAAACAACAAGGAAAAATCATAGATTAGGTGAAGTCTCCCTTGTAATCCTCATAATCTATACTTCTATTTATAATTTCAATTTGATTTAGTCATTAATTTCCATTCTTAACTTAAGATTAGAATTTAGGATGAAGATTTATGGTTTTACTTATGAGTGATAATCATAAGTGTGAGATTTGATTAGATTTGATTCTAATTTTTTTATGTATTGATGATCTTTTTGACTTTTTAACTATTCCTCCATGGATATGACTCGCAGGTCAATCATAGATGAGGTAACTTCTCTACAACAACAGATAATAACTAAGGTAATCTAGCATCAAATTCTGCTTGGCTTTTTACTCCTCTTTATTAAAGTTGTTGAAATGCAAAGTCTTGAAGATACTAACTGGTACAAGAAGTTCTTCTCCTATCTACTCAAATAGGATATGCTACAGGAATGGGAAAATAGGGAGAAATAATAGTTTCTTCATCAAGCCAAACACTACGTGGAAATTCAAGGCAAACTCTACAAAGTTTATACCAATGGCTTAGTATGATGGTGTGCATCTAATGTTGACAAGTATGAATCCTCCATGATGCTTATGAAGGCCATTTTGGGGACCATTATTCAAGGAGGAGGATAACTGTAAAAATCCTCATGGTAGGATATTACTGGCCAACAGTCTTCAAGAACACATTATTTCTCTCATTCATGCGAACATTGCCAATGAGATGAAGGGATGACTATATAGATGAAAGGGCTCCAATAGTGGATTCAACCACTAGAGCCTTTTGATCTTTGGGGCATTGACTTCATCAGACCCATCAACCCCATGTTCAATAGAAAGGTGTACATCATTGTGGTAGTTGAGCACTATACTAAATGAGCTGCAATTATCACCATCATTGACTATTCATCCTCTATAGTGGCATAATTTGTACAACATGTGGTAAACAAGTTTAGTGTGCCAAGGGCAGTTATTTCTAACAATGAGACTCATTTTACAGGTGCTACCTTTAGAAAATTATTGCAATGCATGAAGGTGCAACACAAACTGATAACTCCCTATCACCCCTAGGCAAATGGATAAATAGATGTCACTAATAGGAAAATAACAAGTATACTAACATGTACTATTATTAAATATAGGAAATAATGAAGCACAAAACTCAATAATGCTCTATGAGCCTATTCATCCACTTGAAAACTTCCTATTTGTTATTCACCCTATGAGATAGTGTATAAGAAGCTACCAATACTTCTGATCCAAACAAAGCTTGGGATACTTTCAATGGCTTCTAAAATTGACCTTAAATTAAATATAGTACAAAAGGAATGTTTAATGACATTGAATGTGCTAGATGAAAACTAACAAGTAGCCATATCCATAAATGAGATGCACAAGGCACACACCAAACAATGCCATGACTCACGCATAAGAAAAGTGAAATTCTAATTAGGTGATAAGGTTCTTTACTAGAATCCTATGCACATGCCACAATGCAAAAAATATCAAATGCTATGAAAAGGATCTAATATTATTCATGCAAGTTTTCCTTTTTAGACCAAAGATAACTAGTAACATGGATACCTCAACCAATGGACAAGCATGTTCTATCTTTTAGATCTTCCCCTTCCAACTTAGTTATGGGGGAGATGGCTACCCATGTTAAGATTCGATATAGGCTATCTAGTTTTTCAAATTTTTGTTTTACACCATTCTTCATACATTTTCAATTTTCTTAAATATAGTACCCAACAACGACACCAATGATGAGTGGTGAGGTACCCCTACACTCAACCATATGAATACGAGTGTTACACGCGTGATCCGGTTGAACTCCAAGGACTAAGCGCTTACGCGCCTTATGGAACACTTAAGGTTAATCAATTGTTTTCTTCCCAAGCTTACTTGTATTTGTCACCATTGTATGGTTAAGTAAGCTTGACGCATGTGATTTTTATGTCTTTTATTGTTTTATCGCCTATGCTAAGAGGAGAAAGGGTGAAGAGACTAAGTAACTAACTTTCACTAACTAAGCTCTAATCATCCTAGCATCAGTATCCATTCCCACTTTTTGTACACACCCTGAACCAATGCAACACTACTGGGATTACCAAATGCTATTCGTTACTGGGTTACCAAGCGTAGCACACGTGCTCAAAGCCATTGTATTGAATGTAGTTAACTAGGAGAGTTAAGGGTTGAGAGAGATTAATTATCTAGGAAAGCATTTAAACATTTAACAGTAATTAAATCCTATTTAGCTTAGTCCACATGATACAAGGTTTATCCAAAAGTTCATCTTTATTGCCATACACAAATGTGTGCTCAGGTACAAATTTGCTCGAATAAAGATCCGTTCACTTTGAGACTCCTACTATGGGCACATGGAAATTATTCTAACTCTGGAATGGTAAAATGGCAAGAGTTTAGCTAAGGGTCTAGATCTAGATGGGAAAACAAGGGAAGTTCACCTCTTATTTATAGATGTAATGGTGGGATGCAATATCGCATGGGCAAATGCAATATCACGTACGTGATATTGTGGCTCATCATACCCCCTGACTGAATGAAAACTCATCCTTGAGTTCCTTACAAAATATTGGGAAGGTATGGGATTATTGACTTGAATGATACTAATGGTGAATGGGGTGACATGTGAACGGATCATCATTACAAAACATGACAAAATTAGTGTTCACGATAATAAGAGTGAATACTTTACACATTTGACATCAAGCCTTATTTGGCAGCTGAGAGAGAAGAGAGAAGAGAGAAGAGAGAAGAAGAAGAAGAAGCCAGTTGCTGCCAATGCCGAGATTGCGCTTTTCGTTGTTCATCCATAAGCACACCATCAATCTTGTTCCTTTGCATAATTGCTTCATCACCAATCCATTCCAAGTGTTTCCTCTAGATCCAATCCATTGGTGTATGATTGCCATTTGCACACACAACACAGTCTTATATTAGTAAGGGTAAATGAATCACAATGTAGTTAATACCTTTCTTCGGTGTAAGGTCCATTGGCTGAGTTGTGATATGGCTAATGTGGATTTTGGAGATATAACACTAGTGACTACCGAAGGTGTAGGAGTTAGGAAAGAATCGAAAAAATTGGACTAGGACCCCCATGACTAAGAGCGAACCTTCGGTAGTGAGAGAATGGAAAAAGGTTAGGAATAAGAAAGAGGGAGAAAAAGAGATAACTTGAAATGTCGATGAAATGGATGTCAAGATGGAAATGAACAAAATAATGTTGATTGAAAAAATGTTTAAGGGAAAGAAATTAATTGATGCACCACATAGAAATGCCCGTGGGTCCTCCCCAAAGTAGGTTTATGCCCTTAATGCCTTGACATTCCCACATTTGAAGAGTCCGTAGGCTCTAGAAATGTCATTTGGAAGCAAAAGTTAAAGTCTTAACCACAAGAGTTTACCAAAAAGAAAAAAACGCATCAACCAAAATATGAGCTACTGATACAACTGACAATGAGGTGAACGGTGAAGGAAGAATGATGGAAAGAAGAGGGTGGAATGAAGTCTCAAGAACAAGGTGATGTATAGCCCCTTGTGTGTTCATGGTTAAGGTGACTTAGTAGATCCCATTCCAAATCTAGCCTTAAACAATCCACATCCAGTGACTTTGTATTAATAAATTTGGCCAATCCATCCACCTAAAGTAACATGAATGCCTTCATCAAAGAGTCACCACCATTCTGAAGAAATGAGAAAGGAGAAAAGTGGGAAGCGAGAAAGGGCCTTAGTTAGAGGGAACATGTTTTTAGTTCTATAACTAGTGCTTGTAGCCTGGATGATTATTTTGTCTAAGGGGTGTGCTTTGAATCCTCACTGTTTGTTTTTTTTTTTTTTT
>MNCI01014335.1:88024-106690 GCA_015680685.1 Gnetum montanum
TTTCACCTAAATTTGCTAATTGTCCTTGTTAATATTTTAGTAATCTCCCGATTAGTGATCTCAGCTTGGCCATTAGCTTGGGGGTGATAAGGTGTAGTCAATTTATGTTCAACCCTAAGCGTTGCATCAACTTTCAAAAGGTTGCACTTGTGAAGTGTGTTCCATTATCTGAGATAAGTGCACATGGCACACAAACCTATTTACAACTTGTTGTTGTACAAATCATGCAGCTGTAGATGATGTGTAGTTTGTTATAGCAACTGCTTCAGCCAATTTCATTAGATAGTCAACAGTAACAATGATATAAGCTTTTGCATTAGACATTGATGTAATGGGCCCAATAAAGTCTATTCCCCAAATGTTGAAGGGTTCTAAAGGTTGAATCCATTGTTGCGGACCCTCCATTCAAGCAGTCATTTCCCCATCACGTTGACAGCACTCGCAGGATTGGACAAATTGATGGGCATCCCAAAATAATGTTGGCCAATAATATCCTGCAAGCAAGATCTTAATGGCCATTAGTCTCCCTGCATAGTGACCCCCACAAGGGCCCTCATAAGCATCTTGGAGGACTCTGAGTTGATCCACATCAGGCACACACCATCGAACCAAGCCATCAGGCTAGACTTTATAAAGTTGTCCATTGATCTCCATGAAGTACTTGGCTTTGTGAAGAAACTATTATTTCTTCCTAAAGTCCAGCTCCTATGGTGTTTGTTGGGAAAGGACATAGGTGAGAATGCTACTATACCAATTTGTTCCCATGGGTTGGTTATTCACTACNCATAGGTGAGAATGCTACTATACCAATTTTTTCCCATGGGTTGGTTATTCACTACATTGGCAAAGAGGGCTTCATCAAGAAAATGATCAGATATGGCATATTCATCCTCTTTGCTATCCTAATGCAATCGAGATAAATGATCTGCAACTACATTCTCGGTGCCTTTTCGATCAATCATTGTTAGATCGAACTCCTGTAGGATTACCAGCCATCATATAATATGAGGGGTAACCATTGGCTTGTTCATGAGAAACCTAATTGCACTATGATTTTTATGGATGTACACTTTATAGCCTAATACATAGTGCCTAAACTTGTCCAGTGCAAACACTACAGCCATTAATTCCTTTTATGTAGTTGTGTAGTTGAGTTGTACACCGATGATACTCTTACTTGCACAGTGGATGTAATAAGGATGTTTTTGGTCATCCAACTATGTAAGTATGGCTCCTAGGATATAATTGGATGCGTTAGTCATTATATGGAATGTTTTGGACTAGTCAGGGGCTTGTAGGATGGGAGTGTCCACAAGCCTTTGTTTCAAAGTTTGGAATGCTCGTTCACATTCCCTGGCCCATTCGAATGGTGCATCCTTCTTCGTTAGTTCTACCAACAGTTTGGCAATCTTGGAGAAGTTCTTAATGAATATCCTATAATAGCCAGTGTGTCTAACAAATGATCGAATGTCTTTGACAATTTTCGATTGTTGGGTGATTTCTTAGATGACTCTAACTTTTTCCGGGTCTACCTCTATTCCTGAATGTGAAATTTTATGCCCAAGTACTATGCCTTCTTGGACCATCAGATGGATTTTCTACCAATTGAGCCTTAAGTTGGTTTCTACACACCTTTTCAGTACTTGCTCCAATTAGTCTAAGGCTTGATCAAAGCTTGTTCCATAAGTGGAGAAGTCATTCATAAAGACTTCCACTCCGTTCCCTATCTATTGTTGGAATATGCTTAGCACTAGGTGTTGAAATGTGGCAGGGGCATTGCACAATCCAAATGACATTTTTTTATATGAAAACATTCCCTAAGGACTGGTGAATGTTTTCTTGGCTTGATCTTCTGGGGCTATTTGTATTTGGTTGTACCCACTATAGCCATCCAGAAAACTATAATAGCGATGCCCTGCTATGGTGTCTAAGACTTGGTCAATGAATAACAACGGGAAGTGATTCTTAAATGTTGTTATGTTCAGTAGCCTAAAATCTATACACACCCTCCATTTGCCTCCATTTTTAGGCACGATCACCAGAGGGCTAACCCATTCACTATCAGCAATGGGATATATGAACCCAGCCTTAAGAAGTTGTTCTATTTCTTCCTTTACTATCTACTTCAATTTTGGGTTCAATCACCTCTGCAGTTATTTTCAAGGTTTCAAGGAGGGATCCGTGTAAATCCTTTGTTGGCATATCCTATGATCTATTCCAGTTAATTCAGGGTATGACCAGGAAAAGGCCATTGACCACTTGGTTATCACTTTCAGCAGTCTTTCTTTTTGCTTGGGAACAATTCTTGCGTTGATGATCACTAGTTTTCCATTTTCAAGGGTCATGTCTTCCAGACTGGTGGGAAATGGTTTCAAATCTAGGGCCTCTTGTCTAAATCTCTCAGGAATTTCCAACTTCCCCCAATTAATGTCCTCAAGGTTAAGGGTTGGAAGTTGGCAACAAACTTGCTCAAGTGCGTCTATGATTCCAATGTAAGCACTAGTTATTCCCTTAGTTAGTTCCATGCATGTTATCGAGTTGCTCTCTTGATCAACCATCAACCACTAGGTGTCTTCCTATTGTGTCGCTACTGCATACAGGCACTTTTGTATATTAATTTCTTGTGCACACCGATTACATGCAGGTAATGCTAAACTTTGCATAACCCATGATTTCTACAAGCAATTGCACCCTGTGTCACTGTATGCAATGCATGGAACTCTCTTCTTCTCGATCTTTCCAAAAATGTTTTTCTTGGATATTTCCAGGGAAAGATTGTGGATTCCTAGGCATGCATCTATAGTACTTAGCCATGCTCTTCCCATGATTATTGGGAAGTCCCCCTTACCGTTAGTTACTTGTATCACTAGGAAATCAGCTAGATACGACCACTCACACATAGTGGTAATGATGTCCTTCACAAGTTCCAAGGGGACAGTGATGGACTAGTCGGCCAGCTCTAGTCAAATATTTCTCTTCCTTAGTGGAGGTAGGTTCCAAGCTTTATACATCTTTTGAGATATTAGGTTGACTCTGGAACCTGAGTCCAAAAGAGCTTTACAGGGTTCATTCCTAGCAACTTGGAGATAGATTAGAGGACTTCTAGGATTAGAGAATTTCCTAACAAGATGGCCCACCTTAATCTAGTCAGTAACAGCATGTGTTAACATAACCATGTGCGTTAAGCTCAATTTTTGGGTTGAAGGAGGCCCCGAAGCCTTACTTGATACGGAAGCATTCAAATGTTCAATCACTTGTGATGGTGAGGGCTTAGTTGGATTGTTGGTTCTGAAGAATGATTTTTTCTAAAAAGGGTTGTCAGAACCAACTGTAGTTGGAGGATTCACAACCCTCGTGACATTGGGTTACTGCGGTTGAGTGGGGCATACCCCTTGCATTGCTGAAGTGGTTGGTGGTAGAGCTATTGGTGTAAGAGTCACAGATGGATTCAAAGGATGGTATGCATGTGCTGTGTCTCCCTTAGGAGAAGGAGTCCTATAATACTCCTAAGCTTGGTAGTGACGTTGTGGGGTTACATGACTTATAGAGTCACTTGGAGAAACTCACTGTTGCACGTGATAGCCATATGGATCTGGTTGCCAGTAAGGGTATTATTGCCTAGGTGGTGACATCCCCCATGACTGTGGGTATTGCCACTACTGGTGTTGCTCAATAAGTTGTGGTGGAGTTCCACTTGGATAATATGTTAAGGGTTGGTGGAACTGCCTTGGGTTACCTTGGGGATAAGGTAACCTTCGGGGTGCTTGCTATTTGTTAAGTCTTAGGTTGAGTGCATACACCCTAGACTCTTGTAGATGTGAGATTATTGGGCAACATCCCTTAGGATGGTCATACTGACATATCTTACATCCACCATCATTGTCTGTATTGGAATCCACAACCTCTTCGGTGATAGTTATTTTACCCTTACCTTTGTTATGTGCATGGTCTAAGTCTCTCCTCTTTTTCTTATCATAGTCACTACTTCGCTCCTTAGACTCCTCTATGATTTTAAGGATAGTTTCGAATTTACTATCCAAGGAGTCCCACATTTAATCTACCTTGGCCGATACTTTAGTTGTTAACTTTTGAAGTGAAAACATTTTCCTATTCACCAACTCTTCGAGTGGTGACTCATCCTCCTCCTCACAGAATCTTACTCCCCTTTTTTAGAGGGAAGGATCACGGTTGTACTCTTCCATGCTTTCTCTCTTGCATAGCTCTCCTTCTTCCTTAGCTACTTGCTCCAATAATCAATGAACCTCATGGGACCTAAGCTCTGATAATCTCCCTTGGGCACATGTTCCAAGGGTTCTCCTAGTTTCGTGCCTAAGCCCATCTACGAGATGGCAGAGTTGATCCCTTTGTGTGTAACCATGGCTCAGGCAATGATGTAACAGTGCATAATATCGGCCCATGGTAGCATCCAAGGGTTCATGATTACCTTGCTTCCATCCTTGGATCTATTTTTGTAAGTTGTACACTCAGGAGTATGTTTGATATTTATCGTTGAATAGTTCTACCATCATACTCCACCTTCTAATGGATTTTGGTTCTAAGGACCAGTACTAGCTTTCCACTTCCTTTATGAGTGTCCTTGGGAACAACTTTAACTTTTTCCACTTGTTCTCAATGTTTTGCAAGGCGCAAGCATCATGAAATGCTTGTAAATGGTTATGAGATCAACGTTGTATCCCCCCTCAAATCGTGAGATATTATTCATGTCTAGTCTCTTGATCCTGCTATCCTTTTGATGCCTTGTAGGTATTCTCACAGCCTCCGTAATATCTAGCATACTTTGGGTCACAAGTAGGGGTTCTTCATTATCATTTCATTCATGGCGTTTGTGATGCCTACACGGTTCCCTACTTTTCTTTCTTCCATGCCTTGACTCCTTAGAGTGCCCTCATCCTCGCTCTCGACTCTCTCGTCGAGGTTTCTCACTATGCTTACCCTTATCCTCACGCTTGGGCTCTTTGTGATTGCATCCTAATGTGGAAGGAGAGGGTGAATGAGGTGATGAAGGTGAAGAAGAAGGGGAACCATCGTCATGATGATGTTTCTTACCTTCTCTTCGGTGGTTACGACCTCAATCGTGATGATGATTAGATTGCCCGTCCTTATCATTTGTTTGTGTTCCCTCTTTGAACACTTGGTGTTCATGGGGATTAGAACCAGGGTTATGAATCATGGAGTATAGGTTCTAATACATCACCTCCTCACTATTGTTAGGAGGGGGAACATCATTTGATGGGAAACCTGTTATAACTGGTTCACCATCTCCAATTTCACTTAGAACATACGGGACATTGTGGGGCCCTTTACCCTTCAATGATGTATGGTAGCTCTCCTGCCGCAAGTCCCTTTGATAGTGCGCTTCTATGAGATGGTACTCCCTTACTTGGTGCTCACATGCAATGTATTCTACATATAATTATGACTTTCCTATTCATACAAGAGCACAAAGGAGCATGTCGGGGACTGCTCGGTTTGGGGGCAACACTATGTTACCCTCCAAGTCTCTTCAACGCAGTTGCTCATCTTGATGGAGAATAAAAGTAAAGTCAAGTATATACTCATCAGGATGAATATATACCACTTGGAACTGTTGAGGAACTGGCAGATTTGGGTTGTGTATGTTGTGTTGTTGACTGTCTCTTGTGTGATCCCTAGGTGGTGAAGTGCTTTTGTGAGAAGAAGAAGAAGACATTGTTGTCTTATTCGGTGTGCTATTTACCGTTATTTAATTTTTCTCTAATTAATCCTAAGGGTTCTTTTAAGCTTCCCAATGATGTGGATGATTTCCTATGTTCTACTTAGTGCAAAAATAACTTAGCCCCTGGCAACAACGCCAATGATGAGTGGCGAGGTACCCCTACACTCAACCATATAAATACGAGCGTTACACGCATGATCTGGTCGAACTCCAAGGACTAAGTCCTTACTTGCCTTATGGAACACTTAAGGTTAATCAATCGTTTTCTTCCCAAGCTTACTTGTATTTGTCACGGTTTTATGGTTAAGTAAGCTTGAGGCATGTGATTTTTATGTCTTTTATCGTTTTATCGCCTATGCTAAGAGGAGAAAGGATGAAGAGACTAAGTAACTAACTTTCACTAACTAAGCTCTCATCATCCTAGCATCAGTATCCATTCCCACTTTCTGTACACAAATGCAACACTACTAGGATTACCAAAAGCTATTTGTTACTGGGTTACCAAGCGTAGCGCACGTGCTCGAAGCAATCGTACTGAATACACTTAACTAGGAGAGTTAAGGGTTGAGAGAGATTAATTGTCTAAGAAAGCATTAAAACATTTAATAGTAATTAAATCCTATTTAGCTTAGTCCACATGCTGCAAGATTTATCCAAAAGTTCATGTTTATTGCCATACAAAAATATGTGCTCAGGTACAAATTTGCTCGAATAAAGATCCGTTCACTTTGAGACTCCTACTGCGGGCACATGGAAATTATTCTAACTCTGGAATGGTAAAATGGCAAGAGTTTAGCTAAGGGTCTAGATCTAGATGGGAAAACAAGGGAAGTCTACCTCTTATTTATAGATGTAATGGCAGGACGCGATATCACATACGCGATATCGCGTGGGCTGATGCGATATCGTGTATACAATATCGCAGCTCATCATTTGTTCATCAAGAATCTTGTGTTGTTTCCAAAACTACTAATACTATTGGAAGTTCATTTAATACTATATTTAATGTTTGGATTCATTTTTCAATGACTGGATTTTATCTTGGGATTATATCCTTGATTAATGAAGCTTTAATTTTCCTATGATATCAGGAAGTGAGTCCACGTCATCCATTCATGCCACTCAACTCTAGAAGATTCTTCATTTTAGAAGCATGAAGTCCTTCCATAATTACAACTTTAAAAGAATCAATGATCTTGGTACTTAACAAACTTAGAAAAAACCAAGTGGAATGGATAAGTGTGTAGCTTCAAGGGATTATGTTACCTTCTATACCCAACCTCCTTCTTGAGTTCTATGGGTATTCGCATTGGTCTTTCATCACCCCTACTGTTGACCATAATAGGAAGCATGTCTTTGCATGGTGTGATTTCCATGAAAAAAACCCCACATGGGAATTCAAAGCAACATTCCTTAGACACAATAATGGGCTACAAGCACTACTTATGCATCTAGAAATACAAGCTACCCATGCCTAAAGGAACCTCTCTAACTAAGGTCCTTCCTATCTTCTTATTCTTTTTTATTCTCTACTTGGAGTGATGATTGTTATTTAGGGGTGGTAATGAACTCTTAAGGGTCAAACAATCAAAACAAGGTAAAGCAAAATTACGAAATGTGGTTGGACTTGGTTTCAACTAAGGATGGAATGGTATTGGATCATATTAATAATAAGTTCCACAAGGACTTCATGTGATTGGGATGTGAGGCTCTCTTACTAATTTCTCTATCCCATCCCACTACTCACGTCATTGATCACCTCACTACCTCCTATCATGGTCATTTAATGTGTCTATTTTGGTATGCCATAATCCTTTAATCTCTTATGTGAATTTGACTTTTAACTTCCTATGATCATTAATCATTCTTTATGCCTACCGACTTCTTGGTATGAGAGCATGCAAGGGTATTAATGGCATACGCCTACTTTGGGGAGGATCCATTTGCATACCCCTTAGTCTTTTTCAAGTTAAACTTCCTATCCCTTAGTCATTTTTGCAATCAAACCCATCATTTCATCTTTGAACATCTAATTTTAACTATTTTGGCATCCTTAGTTTATCCAAATCCAATTAATTCTTCTTTTCCAATGAATTTTAATCCCTCTTCCATGTTTTGTCATTTTCTATGCTTATCTACCTTCCTTTGGACTCTTGTTTTGTCCTCAAACTCTTATAATACTCTTAGTTTTTTAATGTGGAAAATTAACTCAAATAGCTATGTCAATGCATCCTCATTGATGCAGCCTGATGTGTCGATGCATCCCTATCAATACAATAGAAAAAATACTATAAATACACATGATACTTAGCCATTTTTCCATCATTTAACTTCAAACAAGAGAGAAGTTTTTGCATTTTTCAGATTCCAAAAAACTTCCAAGTGCTTTAACTTTCAAACCGTTCTTCAATCCCCTAGCTACCAAATGTAAGCTTTACATTGTGAGAATCACAAATCTTTGATTTATGACAAATAAGTTTTTGGAATTTTCTAACTCCCCAAGGGTTACCCTTAAAAATAATATTAAAATGTTCATCTAAATAAGGTTAAACCTCATAAATCAATTTTGGTAGTAGATTATTAAAATAATAATAAAATAATAAACCTTCCAATATCACAAAAAAACCTAAGTATAACTTGATGTAATAAGAAAGGTATCAAAGAAACTAAGGATTATAAATGAAAAATGCTAATCCAAGGTTACGTTTGTGATCATAGATGGCACCAAAGAGGGGAGCACTAGCAAGAGGACCTTCCTAACGTAGGGAGAAGTAGCCATGAGGAGGAAGGGGTGAGCAACAACAACCATAGCAACCCTAAGAATAAGCATTTGAAGGAACACATGCAATGGAACCTTTTTGGGAGGAGGCTAAAGTGGAATCTATTCGACAAATTTCCACTGTAGAGATTGGCCAATCTAGGCAGGATGAAGCTCCAAGGCCAAGGCCTAACCTTGAAGTTACACTAATGGAGGCCTACCTAAAAAGAATTAGATCCAAGGAGGTATAGAGTTTGGTTATTCAAGAATTTAACTTTGAACCCTTCTTAGGGTTGGCACCAAAGGAACTCTACTTATAATTATAGGGGTCTCCCATATGGTCCATTCTCTCCTCTAGTGGAGACTAGGACATGGGAGAGACCTACCTATTTTGGAATAGCCTAGAAGACAAAATCAAAGAAATCATAGTCTCCTACTTGGTTAAGGCCATTGCGAAGGCCCTTGGTTTTCTTGACACTAGGCAACATTGGTAGAAATCTTAACCCAAGCAAATCTAGAAGTTAAGAAAGAGTGGGTCCATCATTACTATAGAGTAGATTGTAAGAAGCACAGTGAACTCATGAAGGTGGAGCATATCTATTTCAAAATTGTGGCCTATCACCTAAACCCCATGATAAGGCCAAGTAAGGTCACAACCTTCTCTACCCATGCATGCACTACTCTAAGCATAAATTTTTCCATCAACCTTCCACAAATTATCTATCTGGAGATAGAGAAGTGATTCAAAGAGAACAAAAAAGGAAGGAAGACATTCCCCTTCCCATGCTTAATCAAAAAACTCTGTAGAAGGGGAGGCATAGAACACTATGCCAATGACATAGTTCATCATGCTCCTACCACATCTTGGTAAGAGATGATGAAGGATAAGGTAATGACCAAGCTAAAGGAAGAGGAGAGGCGATCACCAACACCATCTAATAGAGAAACCACATCAAAGGTGCTTGCAACTACAAAAACTCTTCAGAAGCTTCATGAGTAGTAGCCACAACAACAATAGGGCTTAACAAGTGGTAGGAAATCATTGATTTACCATCTAGCATTAAGCCATGTCAATGAGATCACAAGGATCATTAGTTAGTTGGAAGAAACTATCCCACCATTCTTAGCACAAAGAAATCAGGCTCTTGTAAGAACAAATCCTAGTGCTTGAAAAGTTACCATGTCCATTCTTGGACGAGTATTCCCTGAAATATCTAGAAATGTTGCAAATTTTTTGGTCTTCTTGAAGGAAGGCAAGGGGATAACTATTTTAGTGATGCAACACTGAGCATAGGAGATAGACGAAAAGTTTGTGGCTAATAGGATAGTAGAGGCCCTAAATGCTCTTGCGACATCCAAGCCAGACATTGGTATAATGGTGGATATTCAGACATTTGCAAGACTAGGAAGTGGTCATTTAAGTGTGATGCAACATGAAGAAGTGTTGGAACAATAGGTGGAATTTAGGAAACTACTTTTGGAGATCTTTGATCTCCCAAATGACATTGGAGTGACCCAGTCAAAGCTACCTAAGAAAAAGGAAAAACTTCTCATCGCCAACACCCAACTATAGGTAGCCACCATTAAGAGCCAACAGTTGACGACCAAGGTTATGAAGTTGTGAGTCCATCTCTCCAACCCCATCTTTCTAAACCCATAACTCACAAGGAAAAAAGCTTTTCAATAGTTTTAACAAAAAATAAGAGAGGTTTAGAATGAAACAAAAGCAGTGGTCTTTGACACATCCTTGTTAGAGGCTATGGCCTTTAACACTGATAAGGACCTATCACAGGTATGTAAGTAAAACTTGGTTCTCACCAAGGATCTTCATCATCTACAAAATGTTAAAAAAAGGACCAAATGGTCAAGTTCAATTGAGAATAGCAAGATTAGCTAGAAAACGTAAATCTTGATTTGAGAAGGTTGGCAACAAAGAATAGGAATCTCTCAATGAAGGAAGTCTAGAAAAATGAGGCCCTAAAATTTGAACAAGCTAAGAATCATTACAAGGACTAGGTTGGTTTCCTCAAGTAGATAAATGAAAAAGAGATACAAGTAACCAAGACAAAGATGAATGAGACCCTCTAGCAGCTCCAACAAAGAGGTGACATGAGGCAACCCATCTTCAATGGGTTAAACACGTATAACAAAGCAAAAATCCACCTTAAAAAGTTTCAAATCAATGAGATGATACAGTACATGAAGCTTTCCAACCTCCATTATGCAAACTTAGATATGCTAATAGTAGGGAGGCCAAGGACTAAATTGGAGAAGTAGATTGTCAGTTCCTACCTCTTGTACATGGTAGTATTTAAGCATCATAAGGAGACCAAGCAATAGTTGGTGATAGCTAACATATAGCTTGTTCTTAGAAGTAAATTCACTAACCAATGATCTATTGTTGGGAACCTAGCCAGGAAAATGAATGACTACCTTAAACTAAAAACCCTTGTAAATATGTTTGAAATTGAACATAAATAATTCATAACATGATTTATCAGTGCTAAGGATTTTTTTCCTACAATGTTGTGCCAATGGGATATACCTACACCAACCAACATCGATGAAGACATGTGGACTACATACAATCCATGAAGTAAGGAAGAGAGGAAGAAAGTGCTACTGGATGCTTTCAAACTTCCACTAGTAGTAGCAGGATAGCCTCAGCCACCACCACTACCACAAGCATTTGAATTGGACAAAGGACCTTCAACACCACAAGAGCCTCCACCTCCAAGCACTATTTGAAAATTTTTCTTATCTTTGACAACTAAGGATTCTTGTTGAAATTGTGCAAGGTATTCAATTTTATTGTAATGAACACCAATTTTGTAATTTTGTACAATTTAGAACTCAAAGTTAGTTAGTTAATTTGTCTATTTATTTTTTTAAGTTAATAAATTTCAAACTTTCCCAAATTTTCTAAGAATCTCAATCCTACTTTTTTTTCACTTAATGACAAGTTTTTAATCATTCATGGATGTATGATGAAGCATCACATATACAGGCTATGTTGATAGGCATGCATCAACATAGCCCAATTGATGCATACCTATCAACTCATGTTGACATGCATCAACACTAATGTAGGTGAAGCCTATATAAATGCATGCACCAGCTACATGTATGGCACCTTAAGTCCATAGTGTAGTGAAGGTATTATAGTTTGATTTTTCTAACATCATTGCAACACTTGGATCAGTTTAATCTCTCTTATTTGAACTCTACTTTTAATGCACTTTACTTTCATAAGTCATGATTAAGTCATGCACTTAATCATAAATACATAAATATGACCACTTCAACCATGAGATGTTACACTTGGTAATCCCAGTAGCGACCATGTAGTAATGCCCAGTAATAGTCGTTTGGTAATCCAGTAGCGTAATATGAGTTTGGGATGTGTACAACAAGTAGGAAAAACTACTTATGTTAAGATAGTTAGTCATTAGAATAGCTAACTAGTCAAATAGTTAATTATTAAGCTTTGATTTACTCATCTAGTTATTAGGAGAAAAGATATAAAAAATATACCAACAAAAATAAATATCATAAGTCTTAACTCACATTTAACCATATGCATAGATAGCACAAGTGTGAGTTAGGAAGACAATGATCACATGATCCCTTGATTAAAAGTTTACAACTATGGGAAAACTTAGAAATTAAGTCTACAAAATTTGACCAAATCACAAGTACACACTTGTGATTCATATGGTTGGATGTAGAGTATAATCACTGCTCATCAATATCGATGCATACCTATAGAATTATAAGATTTAAATACTAATTTATTATGCCTATATGAAGTCTTTCCATGAATATTTCTATACCAATTCCAACCTAATTTGAGAAAGTTGGGATATGAAGGGATTTACAAGAAAAATGGTTCTTCTAGAAGTTCTTCTTTCGAGCCATAAAGACTAGCCTATTGCAGGAATCATAACATAGATGGTTGTGTGATCTGCTACAAGGAAGTAAATTTAAAATTAGTACAAAGGTTTGAATGAAGATTAGAAAACATGATTTTTGAAGTTACTTTAAGTCCTAGAAAAGAATGAATGATTAAGATTTCAAAGAAGTCATGTAGTCTTAACATTGCTACTTAAAATGCAATCATCAAGAAGACATGTATGTGTGATCAACACACATTTGATTACCAAATTAACATACCAAAATGTTAAACTTTGTCAAGTGGATTGATTAATCAAATCAAGGAAAGTTTAAAGTATATGTTATTTCTAACCCATACTAATCTTAACCCAATGTCATTTATCCTTTATGGAGACTTTAATGTGAAAGTGGAATGTAATGTTCATTAATTTGTAAAATATGGATGTGTAAAAGAACCCTTGGAAGAGGAACTTGATTTAAAGAAGATATTTCCTTTAATTCATCATGAAATTACCTTAGCTAGTGCATATTTCACCTACTTTGCATCATCAGAAGATAAATGGGTCAACATATTTCTTCATTGAGATCCTAGACTCTATATGGTATGATGTCTAATTCTTTCAAATTACCAAGTAATTGGAGTTAATTCTAAAAGAATAAATTGAAGAGTAGACATCACAAACAAGGTCATCCTATCATGTAGAACTTATGGCATAACTACAACTATGTAAGTAAAATATTTTAGGGTAATATAAGTGGGAAAATAAGGATTTGTCCTACCTTCACTTGGGTAACCAAATATGAGTTTACTTTATGTGATCTTGATTAGGATTGGTAATTGGTGGTTGGCAGACCTTTAATTCACTTCTTGTTATAATCTATGGATGAATATAAGTATTAATAAAATAATATTTAATTATTACATATTCTTCTTACTTATATTTTATTTTCAAAACAAGCAAGAAAACATGAGAATATTCAGCCTTAATTCAAAAGGATAAATCAAAATGTTTGAGCATTGGAGCGTGAAGGGAGTACTGGAGTTGGAAAAAGATCATTAGTGTGGAATCATTTGTGGGTGAACAAAAGCTAATGGGGATAGATTGTCACATCCCAATTTCAAAATGGTGTCACTCCATAATAAAGATAGTATCTCTTCATAACAAATATTATAATTATTGTAATAAAACTCAAAAAAGCAAGTTGTAATTAAGACCTGAAAGGATGCATTATAATAACAAACATGTCTTTTGAAATGACCTTTGGAGATTTGACCTAATATATTTATACCTATGCATCAGAGACCATATCAACATACAATTATAGATCCAACAATGGTGAGTAATAAGTGTCAGGTAAAGTAGGACCAAAAGGTTACTAGCCATCCACTTTAGTCAATTACAAACCTAACCATGGTGGTAGTACTGGATTACCTCTAAGGGACAGATGCTGAAGCATGACCTAGATACATTATTCACATTAGTAAATCATTCTCTTCATTTTCCTTTTGCATTTTTCCTATGATTTTCTTTATGCATAATGTCAAATGTTTTATCTTCTAGTGGAAATGAAGGTAAAATTAGGGTAGTAAGGATTAACATGAGCATATGATATTATATTTTATATTAGTCCACTATAATTTTCTTCATTATAATTTCCATCATTATGTTTATTAAGGTCAATAGCAAGTGGCGATTTTACTTTATGCATAGAAGCTATTTTGAGTCAGTTAATGCTCAAGTGTGTATCTTAATAATTATTCTAAGTGTTGAGAAATAAGCTTGAAAATACTAAATCCAATAAACTCTATTAAAATTAACTAACTATCAAATATTTACACATCTTTAGAAATAATACCAATGATGAGCAGTAAAAATCCCAACACTCAACCATGCAAGTCACACATGTTCATGTGCAACTAGATTGTAATTCATAGATGGATAATGTAAGTATATTAGTGAGTTGATGATAAGTTCATGAGTGTTGTCTTCTCACTTGAAGTTAATGAAGTGCAAAACATATGGATTAACTCTCAATGAGGTATAAGTTTGGATGATGTTGGTTATCTCTCTATATACTAAGGGTAAAAATAGTGAAAATGATTATAAATTCTATTACTAAATATAATAAAAATGTAAATTATTCTAGTTTATTGGTGATAAGTATTTGGTCCTAGCTTGTTGTTCATGTCTTGGAATGACGTAATTGTTATTGAGATTACTAAGTAACTTTACTACTAAGCAAATTAAGTAAAGTCACTACTAGATTACCAAACAACTACACTTGACACTTGAAATCAATCATACTTATTACACATGTATTACCAAACAATGGAAAAGTAAGTCCTAGCTTGTTGTTCATGTCTTGGAATGACATAATTGTTATTGAGATTACTAAGTAACTTTACTACTAAGAAAATTAAGTAAAGTCACTACTAGATTACCGAACAACTACACTTGACACTTGAAATCAATCATACTTATTACACATGTATTACCAAACAATGGAAAAGTAAGTCCTAGCTTGTTGTTCATGTCTTGGAATGACATAATTGTTATTGAGATTACTAAGTAACTTTACTACTAAGAAAATTAAGTAAAGTCACTACTAGATTACCAAACAACTACACTTAACACTTGAAATCAATCATAATTATTACACATGTATTACCAAACAATGGAAAAGTAAATGATGTAGGAAATGTAAATAACAAAGTTAAATTAAATGATATGGAAATGTAAATCTATTCTATGTGAAATGCTGCAATGATGAAGAACAATCTCAATCTTTATTGTCGGTCATGAATTATGTCCAAGAAGAATCCACTTGAATAAAGATGTCATACAACTATAATTCATTATACTATGGGTATTCACAATTAATTCTAAGTTCACAAAAATAAACTGTAAGAATTTCACTAAGGGTTGGAAAATATGTGACACTTAACATGATGGGGGTTTGTAGTTATAGGCATAACCATGATCCACTACATCGTATCTAGGATGTTATAGTCATTTACATCAAATTTTTTATTAGTATCAAAGAAAATGTTGAACTAGGATGGTTCAAAATCAAGGGTTGACCATGATCTAATTATGAACTAAAAGCAATGATCTAGGATGAATCACGAACTATCATCAAAAGTGTATCACGTCTAAGATGAAACATGCCCATTTAATGCATCAACTTCCATGGACAACTAGACTCTATATCAAGAAGATACATTAACAATAAGATATTCTGGTAAAACAAGGGTAATATTCTTTCAAGTAGCTCTTCCCCATTTTCTAGTAGTGATAGCCTTCCGTTAGTTAACTAAGAACCTAAATCATTAGGTTCCAATTTACGAAAGTAATTTAGATCATCCTTAGTATTTTTCATAAAGTTAGGAATCCCTCTTTCTTTTAGGAGTAATCCTTTTGAAGTCTTCAATGACTTTGCCTCATTATTAAGTTTTTCTTTCATTAAACAGAAAAACCTCAAATAGTAACAAACTTAGTATTCCATATCTATTTAGGTTTTAATTACTAATGAAACCGTATGAATCAATTTTAAGACCTACTTAAAAAAAATATAAAAAATTTAGAAATCCAAAGGCTTTCTACGACATTGTCACCACGTTGACAAGATTGCATGTAGGTTTCACAGCCTAGCTATCCATGACTACACCCCATAACATAACCCATGTTGCACTACATCATGATAAGACCATACACAATAGTGTAGCCCTTGTTGCACTAAGTAACTATTCACATTCCATGTGAAACTCTTATTTCTTTTTGATGCATGCTCCCTTACTTGTAATCAAGGTTAGAAATTTAAATTTTTTAAATGTATCATAAATTTTTTTAAAATGCATTTTTATATAAAAAAAAATCATTAAGCACTCTTATTCAATAAATATTATATTTATATTATTAACTGCTATAAATTTTAATTATTGAATTTAAATCTATTCATATATTGTTTAAAGCTTGTAATCAACATTATTAACATTTTAACACAGATAAAATTTGTTAAAACGAACTAAACAAATGTGATTACTTTTATTTCTTATACATTTACTTAATAGATTTAATATAAATATATATATCTCAACTATTTTCTTCCATAAATGATGCATTTGTATATCTTCATGCATTTTTTGGATGCTTTTCAAATTTTACAAAGCATATTTATAAGAAAAATGCATAATTTACGTGTTAAACTCCTAGCCTACATTCCATGTGTTGTCATCACTCTTCTTGCATAATGATCTTTGCATGTTCTTTTTGCTTGCCTCATTATCATTAGTCGCTATCTCAGGGCATAATCCTCTATGCCCATGCATGCTTGGTTGTGAAAAAATGCATAAGTCCTCGCTACTAGTCATGCGGCCAAATCTCACATTTTTACTGTGTCCTCTATTGCCCATAGCCTCTCTGGCTACTACCTTCACTGCCATCTTTTCTGATGATCTTTTTGCCCTCAATTTTACCATTTTTTGTGGAGGTATGGACCTTCCATGTTGATAGACTATACAAATATTGGTGATTTGTACTAGCTTCAGTGCCCATGGACACCAATGGTACATACCACCTCTAGCATTAGCAAACTTTTGCAAACATTGATGGCTCATATTAGCTTGGCATCGATGGACACGTGGTTCACATTGGGCTAAATGGACAAGAAAAGTATTTTTTTCTAAATTTTAAAATCCCATAAATAAAATTTGAATTTTGGTTCTTGAGAAAATATAGCCAACACAAATAATTGAACAAGTAATAGTAATAATATTAAAAATTACATAGTTAAGTGTGTTGATCCTAGATTGGTATTGGGATGCATAACCTCTTGGGAAGCTCTTGAGACATCTTGAAATTTACCCATAAATTTTTGAACTTAACAAACCATAAGTTTATATTTTAGATGTGTGTGTGGCTTTTTTTTCCCCCAAACAAAAAGTTTTTTTTTTGTAGATTTTGACTTTTAACACAATGGTGAAGTTAAATTTGACATATAAAACCTAAAATCTAGTTTTAATTCTCTCTATTAAACTATTTCTTAACAACTTTGGGAGCTAAAATTAGCACAACTTGGGCATATGGTGTTCATTTTGTACAAATAAATAGTTATTTCTAACATTTTTCGACATTATGGATCTAATGGTAATGGTAGATTAGTAATACAAAAACTTGATAATTGAGTGACAATTTGATTCATACATTAGTAAGCCTATAACCTATATCAAATAATATTTTTAATTATCTAATGGTTATTTCTAATAATTTTGACATTTTTATTAATCTTAAACCATAGGATTAGGTAACTAAGTTATACTTAACCCTATAAAAATATTTAGATGAAGGAAAATAACCCTCATAATTGAATCTAGGTTTGTGAATTTTATTTATCATTAGTCACACTACTAAAATTAGTCTCCCAAGGGGGAGTTCTAGAAAGGTCATTAAGAGTCTTGGGAACAAATCCAACCCATTACTGATCCAAGGGATCAAGTAATTGGAGGATCAATTGATAAGCAACAATGCAAGGAAGACTTTTACTAATCCATTAATCAACTAGTTCATTCAGTAGATATCAACCATCATGAAGAATCATAATCTATCTTAACAAGGCACATGATATCCAGGAAGAACAGTGAGATAAGAGAAAATTCAAGAATAAGTAGAAGATCCAAACATACAATGTGCTTACAAGAATCCCATCTAGTAAAAGATATTACCCTACATGTCCATCTTGGGCCTTGGGTTTACATGAATATCAGTACCCATGTATGTTCTAGTCAATGCAATGGTTCCAGTGAAAATTAGAGGACATGATTTTCAAAATTCCAAAACTTCAAACCATGAGAAAAAAAAAGAATTATCAATATTTCAAAGAATTCATACCTTGGTGTTGATACTAAAAATGTAGTCATTATTTTATCATAACATTCCATGAACCACTGCATACTCCACCCATATCAAATCATTCATAGATGATAAGGAGTAAGATTAAGCCTTACTATCTGTTGTGACAAACTTCACCCATGCTAGGCATAGGGCCTTGTTTGAACCAATTTAATTATATCAATAAATATAAAATTTTAAAAATTAAAAAATAGAAGACCATGAGGTTGCACATAGCCATTGTCAACGTGGGCTTCATTAGCCCATTTAAAATAGATTTTAAAAGAGAATAAATTAANGGGGCGAGGGTCTGCGCAGCGGCGGTGGTGGAGAAAACAAAACAGCGGTGGTGAAGAAAACTAGCAGAGGCGAGGATGGCGGCGGACAGGAACCAGCGGCTGCGAACGGAT